>OMNV01027446.1:31767-41973 GCA_900303265.1 Brotula barbata | reverse complement strand
ATCTCTGTAGACTTGAGGTTGTCAGAGGTTTTCAAAGAATCCATTCATTTCATGCAGCTTCCTTTGAATGTTCCAAGTCAGGACAGAAAGGAGAGGCAGGGCTTCATTAATAAAGTATTCAGGCTCTGTGAAGGCTGTATTGCACTGTGTCTGTCTGGATGTTTTCACAGCAGCAGCTTCGATCCTGAACCAAAGTCTAGCCTCTTGACGATCCTGCAAGACACAAACGCACACTGAAAACCGGCAGCAAGCAGAGTGACCTGGACAGCACCCATTAACTGGTTTATTTATCACAAAACATTACGATTCAAAAAAGTAGTAGTGCATGTTGTCTACGGTACATGTGGGCAGTTGTCACAGCAGTTTTTGGGGGCTGGCTGCTCCCTACTGCAACATTCCTGGAACACCATGCAATTCTGCTTTGTTATGTTACACATATGTAGAGGCAGCTATATTAAGACAAAGACAGGAACCCCTTGCAATTTTTTTTATGAGGGTAAAGAATCAACCTAAAACCAGTACCACCTCTGAGGCCTGATAAACTATTTCAGCTTTTATGAAAATATTTACATACACAAGCAGTAGTTTTGTAGATGAATATCTGTTGAATTTATACAGGCTGTTATAACGTCAATCATCATCATCTTCTTCATCCACAGCTAGTTTGTGTACTTGTTAACCTTCTGTTCCTCTGGTAGTCATGCTGTCCAGGGCAGCTCACCCTTTGTTGTAGAGGCCATTACTAGGAGTCTCTAATGATGTCTTCTGGCTTGGCGACCCCCCCTGTCCACCGATCAGGCTACTGCGGTTCATCGTCTGCCCATGAATATAATCCCGACAGGATGCCAGCTTAGACTCGAGGTTCTACGGACAGAGAGGAATAATTATTCGACATTACAACCCTAACAGTAAATTCTTATCCAGATTTTCCAGGTTACTCTGACTGATGTCTTCCTAATGAGCTTAACTAATGCATTTGTCAGAGACCAGAGCTTCAATATCAATGTGAAAATGATTACACATCAAGATTAATTAACATTTTTACATGAGAAGTCTTTCATGACTTTTTGCTTTTACGCCTTCTAGTGTCATGTGTCTTTGTACTGATATATTTGCTCATTTAGCCTCAGAGCAGATTTATTCTTTTGGGCGTTGTTTCTGAAAAAACACAGTAATCACAGAGTAAGCAGCAGCTCCCTGCAGCGTCACATGATTCAAAATCACTTCTACTGAAGTCTCATTTGCTTTCCGTTCATAGATCAGACAGAGATCAAACTTGTGCCTTTACCCCGACTTTCTTCAGGAGCTCTCCAACAATGTTCAGAGCCGAGATTCTCACAGACGTGGTGAGAGGAGTTGCAGAGAGGCTTTCCCCTGCAGAAACAAAGAAAGAGTTCAGTCCGATCACTGTTGAGATAACAACACGTAAAATATCGTCTTTGAGAGTTGCAAACGCATGTGATTTTATGTCATGGGAATTACAGCAAAACTTATATAACACTGACTCTACATCATCTCAATCAGTGGTAATAATGGTTTGAAGCTTATGAGCTGGAACGTTAGAGGACTCCATAACATAATTAAGAAGAGGAAAGTATTAACTTTCATTAAATCCAAGAAATGTGACATAGTATTTCTAAAGGACTACCACTACAAGAATCTCTGAAGCTTTGTACTGACTGACTGGGCTTTGTGGGAGCTGCTCATGGCAGTAACAAGAGCAGAGGGATAGCAACATTAATAAATAAGAAATTACAATTCAAATGCATAAAAGAGAATGTGGATAAGGCAGGGAGAATTCTGTTGATGTATTGTGAAATCCAGGGTAAATGTATTACATGTATACACTCCAAATGTATACGGTCCAAATAAAGATGATCCTGCAGGTTTTGGACTACTTAAGAAAAAACTGAACAATACTTCCTTGGCCTCACCAGGAATGGACACAAGGTAGTTTGTCTACTGCAGACATAAACCAACCAGTAGGACAGACCGTTTGCTCTGTCATGGCAAACAGTCTGAATGCTACCGTAAATACATATATTTCAGGGTTGTTGTTGTTTTTTGTTTTAAAGAAAAAAAATAAAATAAAATTCTGTTTTCGCTTTGTCATTAAACATGTATAGAATAGTATAACAAAATGTGAAATAAGTTAAGGTGTCTGAATTCTTTCTGACAACTGTGTAATAGTGAAAAAGTGCTGGAGTTTGTTACTGATGTGGTTTAATGGTTGATGTAATATGGTTGTGTTGATCTGATAACACTGACCTCTGATGATGGACGGTGATGGGGTGATGAGGGAGTCAGCTGAGACTGGAGGTCTGCTGGGTGTGGCAGTGCAAGGGAGGGGCTGGTTAGAGGAGGAAGTTGTTGTTTTGTCGGGAGGGGTGAGGGGTGGTGTTGGGAGACCAGTTGAGGAGGATGAGGACAGTGAAGGGTCTTTGGCTGCGGCCCTGTGTGGCAGCTTGTTGTCCTGTTTCTGCTGCTTCTGCTGCACGGCGAGCTCCTGCCTTAGGTCTGACACCAAAACACACAAAGAACAAAGTGTCACAAACAGTACAGAACTGGCACTGATGCCAAAGACTCTCCCTTGGGTAAAGTTTTTATCTATTTTTAATTACATGTGCCTCCAAATGGTGCTTGTCAGGTTGTACCAAACTGGGGAATGTCTTGCTTAAGGTCATGCACACATATCAGTATAGACTGTTGAACCATTTCTGTAGATAACAATGAAAGGGGAACAACATTTCAGTGACAGCTAATACCAATTTACCCACCGTATCCCTGCTGTGGAACGCAGGTGGGAAAAAACAAAATCATACAATTAGCAGGGATGGATGTGGGGCACAATAAGGGACTTTGCCCATGTTCTACTCTGCAGAAGAAACTCAGGCAAAAAGTACACGGTGTCGCTTTTTCTTCTGCTAGAAAATCTGCTATTATTTTACATAACTGATTTTTCAGACCTCCATCATGGCACCAGCGTGTTAAACTTGAGTTCATTACATAGAGTTTACCCCTGGCCTCGTCCTTCAGTCTCTGGACAGATTCCAGGAGATTCTCCTTCTCGTCCAGCTCACTCTCCAGGAAAGCGTTCCTCTCTATAACCTGGTTCATCCTCTGCTCAAAATCCTCCAGTGACATGATAGTTGCCCTGAGCGAATGTAAGAGAAACAGAGAAATGAATCAGCATGTATTATAAGATGTTTGAAAATACAAAACGCCCAAAAACCAAATATATGTTTTGATGAAAAATCTTCTGAAACAGTGATGATAGAGTGAGCAGACTTCAACAGTTACTTAATTAATGTGTTTGGCTCACTTCAATTATTGAAATGCTTTTCAGTTCTGTAAATTTGACTGCCTCTATTAAATTATGTATTTGCCAGTTTATTGGGTACATCTGACCCATCTCTAACAATCAACACAGCAGCTCTGTAATAAAGTACTTTGTGAAATACATTACAGGACTCACAAAGGTACAATTTATTTTCAGAACTCTTTGATTGCATTGGATTGTGCAGGGGTTCTTGGTGGCCAATTAGGATGTGGTACATGTATCTGGGTGGATACATGTATCTGTTTGTCCTCTGACCTCTTGGTCCTCTCCAGGTCATCATTGACCTGTTCTAGCTCTCTGATGTATTTGTGAAGATGGTCTCTGACAGCTGTGGTCTCAGCCAGTTCTCCTTCCAGACTGGAGATTTGACGACATGCCTCAGAGTGCTGTGTCTCGTATTTTTCCTGACAGGGGGACAAAGTAAAAGGGAAGGATGGAAGAAGGAAGAGGTCACAGAATAGAGACAACAAAGGATATCATTGCACTAATTGTTCATTTACAAGTAAAAATAACTAAAAACCAAAGGTCGAAGGAATCTGTATTTTTAACTAATTATTTTGAAGTTTGTGGAAGTTAGCAAGTGCCAAAAAGCAAGAAGAGCAATCAAAATGGCTGATCACCCACAATAAATTTGAATATCTTTGTCCCATAAATTCTCATAAAACAATGCCATTAATCAAATGTTTAAACAAAAAAAATTAATGCTACAAGAAGGAAAACATAATATTTTGAGGGGGACTAAACAATCAGCCTTGGTCTCAAAATGAAGGATGTGGGGGCTCCAATAAAGTTATACTTTAGCTTCTCATGTGAGGATATACTTGCATTGGCTGATCAGTACCAGATTACTTTGGACTTGGCTTTGAAAAACATTACACTGTAGCTCTTATTTTGGCTTTCCAACAGTGATCGCCTATTACTCAAAAATCTTTATTTGACTTTGCTATGAGGAAGATGTGGAGAGTAAATGGTGAAATTAAAGCAATGGGGCTTGCAGCAAGTACAGTCATCCCCTCCAGACACAGCCAGAGACATCAGCTGCCTTTTTCTAAGCTGAATCAATCTACTGTGAAGCAGTGTGTATGTGTGCGTGTGTGTGTGTGTGTGAGTCTGCGAAGTCCTTCACACAGTTGACAGCTGTAAAATTCTCCTTCACATCAGCTGGTGAAAATGGAAGGCCCTGTTCAAATCCATCCATATCAGGACTGTAACGTGGTACAATGTAATCTGCCTGTGTTCTGCATGTTTATGAAATTTAAATATGAACTTATACATTTTAATGCTTGGAGACCAACTGAAAAATAAAAGAATGTCAATAAGCACATCTCTTTGTAGACATCCCCACGATAAGCTTGATTATGTAAGCAGCCCAACCTTTAAATGTAGGACATTTTGTCTTGACCACAGGCAAAATGCTTGAGATTTCAGAGTCTGGAAATATAGCTCTCATTGGTTGGATTTCTAGGTCTAGTGCTTTGTCACAGAGTGTGGACACCAAACTCGGCTCTGCTTTTCACTTGAGCCAAAGGATCCAGGTATCAGATGGAGCAGAGCTTTGTGCTTTGCGTTGATCTTACACTTTTCGTGATGAGAGTCTACTAGTAATGTTAGCTACCTGAAAGTCGTTCCCCATGCAAACACAAGGGGCTGCTATTAGTTCCACCAAATCCAGTCTGTGTGACAATAAAACACTTGCACACAAAATCTCTAAATTCTTTCCTGAGATTTCACATTGCATCGAACGAACACAAAACAATATTTACTGAGACAGTGGGGTTTCAACACTTCAATCAATGAAAGACTTTAATACTACATAAGGCCAAATTTAAGACTTTTATAAGGATCACTCTGTGATCATAGAAAAGCTTTTTATGCTATATGACAGACTATGTACAGCCAGGTAAGCAACTATACCAAAGAAATGTTCATTAGGAGTAGAATGAAAACGTATGCTCCAGAATCGGGGAAGACTCAAATTAAGGAGCTGGATTTGGACCAAACTCCTCCTTCTGTCACCTTGTGGTTTTCTAGTTCCATGTGCAGGCGGTTGTTGGCAGTGAGCAGCTCGCGGTTTCGTGCCTCACATTGCTTCAGCTCCGTCTCCAGCTCCAACTCGTAGTCACGACTCATCTGCTGAAACTCCTGCAGCTCCTCTTGGGCTTCCACCGCACTGAACACATGCACAAACACACACACTAAGGGTCACATGTTGCCTTCAGGCATTTTCACAGAATTTTAGTGCTTTGTTGATCTCCTTTAGCTGTTCTTGATTTTTAAGCACAGAAATCAGACTCACAATCACGCGGTTTGGAAGAGAATAATCTGCTCACAAACTACTACACCTTAAAAATCCTCCGACTCACTGTGTTCGGACCATGAATATAAACAGACTGTTTCCACACCAAACTATAAGATGACTTGGGCTTTAAGGGCTTTAAGTATCTTTTATTTCAATGAATTTTTTTAACCCTATGAAAACTTGGTGTACATCCATCCATCATTTATCTATCCAGGTCAGGGTCTCAGTGGGGCTGGAGCCCATCCCAGCAGTCGTTGCGTAAAAGGCTGGGTACACCCTGCATAGTCTATCACAGGGCTGACACATAGAAACAGACAACTCAATCACACACCTATTCACATCTATGGTCAATTTAGATACTATAATTCACCAAAGCTGCATGTTTTGGAGGTGGGAGGAAACTTGGGTACCCAAAGGAAACTCACACAGACATGGGGAGAACATGTAAACTTCACACAGAAAGGACCATGGTCAGCCCGGGAGTCAAACCTTCTTGCTGTGAGGTAACAGTTCTAACCACCAAACAGTGATTAGTTATTATAGAATCTATTATTAGTAGTCTAAATTGCATCAATGTGCAATAGGAAAACACTGAATGAATCAGCATTTTATGTCTGGCTGGAATGTCAGCAGAATTCCATTTCTACAGATTAAATTGTGGAACAGGGAAACTGAAACAAAACCATATCTGTAATTCATTCAGAATTTGATGACGCTGGGTGAGGAACTAACCAAGACTCCACATTATGCTCACATGAACATTCACAGATATAAAATGAAAAACAATATCTATATTAATGGGACTGTAACCTGTGATGTGGTGGTTTCTTTTCTATTTTCCAAAATCTAAACCACATTATCAAGTCCACAACATTATATATCACGTTGAACAGCCTGCATCATTTTCCCAGGATTGTCAGCTCACATGTTTCATGAAAAATCCCATGCACAGATACACGTGAAAACTAAAAATCGGTGAAATTACTTTCACAACAAACACACACACACTCACAACAAACACACACACACCTCTGTTGATGTGTGGCAGCTTGTTCCTTCCAGTATTGCAGTTCTTCCTCCAGGGACCCAAACTGTGGTGGTTCTGGATCCCCCATCTTAAAGCAAGGCAGAGAGCCAAGTTCTCTGCTACACACCCAGAGCAGTCTGTGGTTCAGTTACAATAATTATTTTACAAAACACAAGTTAACACATGGCTATTGAAAGGATTTTTGGATACATATGTAATGGGCTTTATCACATTAGTAGCAAATTAATAATTGAGAATAAATGGTGAATGGACTGCATTTCTATAGTGCTTTTATCCAAAGCGCTCAACGATGTCTGTCTCACATTCACCCTTTCATACAGCAATTCGGGGTTAGGGTCTTGTTTGGGGACCTTCGACATGGAGGAGCAGGGTCTAGTGATCGTCGATCACTAGACGATGTATTTTTGTGTATCATTTTACACTGACTTCCATACAACGCATCCTCATATGTTCAGTGTCTTTAGAAACATTGGACATTTAACCACAAACTTCAAAAGACGAATGGTTTAGGCAGCACATGATACAGTTTCAACCACTTTTTCAACCACGTTTCTCATAATTTCAACAAGGGGAACACATCCATGACTGTTTTCAAGTAAAGTTTTATATTTGTAGCGTCCCCCATTTTACGGTGTGTGATTGGTGAAGATAACAGGAATTTTTGACGAAAGTTTAGCGGTGAATCAAAGTTTCGGGATAGCCAAGTTGTGTGCCGAACAAAAAACAATTTTTAACGGTTCACAAAAGGTTAATTACGAATGAATCACTGTAACGTTTTAGGTCCAACGACAACTAAACTAAAACAGGAACCTTAAATCAAAGCTATCGAAAAGATAGCGGCTAACTTCACTTTGCTTATCTCGTCAACTTATTAGCACCTGCTTGAATAAACGCAGCAAGAAGCTATGTTAGTATTAACACTAAATATTATTATTATTAAGGGACTTCTAGTCTATCTAGACAACAACGTAAGAAATGTAAGATATTTTGGCTATACTTGTTTGCCGTTAACCATTTAAATACCACTTGAGAAACATACCATATACGTTCAAGTTAGCTTCCTTCTTCACACCGTTCCTGAATTAAGTTTTTCCAGAATCTTCTTCGTTTGTTGTTAGTATTCCAGTCAAATGATAGCAAAAGTAATGTCGTAACGTTAAAATCAAAAATATTACACGAGTTGTCCAAAGTTGGAGACCACAAAGTTGCTGCTGCTTTGAAAGACGTGGGACAATACAAACTGGTGTACATATTGTCTACAATGTTAGGCCAATCATAAATTAGATGACGACTTCGTACCTTCTTACCATTGGTTTAGTGTCTGTCAGTTAACTGTTGAAGGGCGGGATCAGGGTGTTTGTCCAATCAGAGCGGTAGAATTAGTTGTTATAGCCGGTCTGCATAATCCACAATCTGGACGTTTAGATGGATTACCAGGGGTCGATGCTGCCTTTAGATGCCGTCGGAAAATTGCCAACTTTATTTAAAGGTACAGTCTGGTTTTTTTTTAAACATGAAACGGGAGCTTGACGTTCAGGTAAAATATCTTACAACTTAAAATACAAATCTATAATCTGCTCGTAAATGTGAGGAAACATCGTGAACAATGTAAGAAAACACATCTTTATAAATAATTGTGATATGAAAACCCAAGACATCGTTTTCACAAGATATGAAAAATGCATGCAATTTATATGTCATACAATATATATATTTCTAATTTAATATATATAACAACTTATTATATACATTACATTAGCTATACTTTATGAATTCCTTGTAGGAAATTAATTTGCAAGGGTGTTTCACTGACAGCCAGTATCTAAAAACACACTGATTAAAAATACAAACTCTGTAATTAAACAATTATAAGTAATTATAAGCAAAGTTAAGTAATTCCCTGGTATGCATGGCATTAAAGTAGTAATAAAGTAGTAATAAAATAAATTCCATCAGAATTTTCAGTGGAAATGAATAGACAGAAAGACGCAGTGAAAAGACACACTGTAAGTCTTGATATCCTTTCAAGTGATAATCAAGTAGCAAAGATTTGTGTATGTTTACATTGTGAGGATTAGTGTCCCTCATAGTATGTTTATAATTGTGATAGAGATAAAATGGTTTGACAGCCAAATTAAAAGTGCATAATCAAATAGATTGTGTATTGTCATTTAAGACATATTGCAGTAAATTGGGACTAGTCACTCAAAGATGTGATGTTGTATTGTGAGCTACTTGATGATGTTACATTCTGATTGATTATTATCTTGTAGTGCTGTTATGCACACATCAACACAATCCACTTGTTAATTTGAAAAACACATAAAAACAGAGCAACGGGAGAATAAACATGCCAAACAGAATTATAGTTGTTGTTTTATGTAAAGTGTATTTACACGTTGTGTTGCCATGAGGAAAGCTGCAGAAGTTAGCATAACTAAGCACCGGTTCGGGTATTGTTTTTGGAGTTATCACTCTGCCAGTCAATCAATTACATGTCATTCTCATCGACTTGTTTTTTTTTTTAATCAAGTAGTCACTTACATTTGATTAATCATAACAGCCTGATTTTCCACTGTACAAAATATTGAATCATTATTGCCAAATGATGACACATCCTTACCAATGTGAGCATTACATTTAAAATGTTCCGCTCCTCATCAAGCTCTGCACATGGACTCACACGTCTCATACTGTGCTTATGTATGAGGTCCCTATGGGAAATTAATGGAGGGCGTGACAGTCACAGCACAGTGCCTTACAGATTAAGACAGTCGATCTGATCCTGCTTAATCCACACGCACCATCACTGCAACAGTAACACACACACACAAACACACACATCTATCCTGTCCTTTCCGCACATGTTGGCCGTTGGGTTTTTGTTTTGGTAACTGAAGTTGTGTCTGTACTGACAACAAAGAGGACATCTCTGACTTCAGGACATCAGACAGAGGGGGATTATGTCCTCATGTCTTCATCATCCACTCACTGTGCCAGGCTTTCATGCTTGTCGAACACAATGTGCATGTACCTGAATGCGCTAGGACTTCATTAACATGCAAATCTATCGATGAATGTGGGTGAAACAATGTTAACGGTTTACTGTATCACACTCTTAATGGAGGAAATTCAAGTTCTCTAAAATAAAGACCATAATCCATTATAATAATGATTACCATAATAATAAGACTGTCCACTTGGTGGTGCTGTATCGCTGGATAATCATAGGCATAGGGGGTAGTTACTGCCTTTACCCAATGGAAGTCTTCCTCTGCCTCAGTCAATGAAGTTTTTGTTTAACTTTTGTGTTCAGTATTCTATTTTACCTGCTAAATCAAGATGTACTGAACAATATCAAGTGTGAATGTTCCATATTTATTATTGTGGAATAATAATCCTGAAAAAACAAAAAACAATGCTGGTTTATGGGATGAGCTCTGTTGAACAAGAAATACACAGACACAGTTAAAGTTGTATATTTCCTTTCGTTTAAAATTACAATCATTGTCTTGAGAT
>OMNV01027446.1:0-31747 GCA_900303265.1 Brotula barbata | reverse complement strand
TTCGTGCTAGGTTTCATGCAAGTGAGTTCATACCTCCCCCAAGGCCCAACAGTCTTCCAATTGTGAAATTTAACAGGTTATTGTCTTAACCATGACCCCCATTCTCTACACAGTGACAATTCAACAAACTTTGAATACTTCCAGGTCCATTTCTAATGCGAAAAAATTTAAATGTTGCTGTTGTTATAGCGCCACCATGTCGATTGATGCTTACATTTTTTTTGTAAGTAGTGAGCATAGTTTAAATAGACATATTAATTCATGAAATATAGCACTTTTTGAATATTAAGCCACGACCACTGACAGCCAATTATAGCAAAACAGTGAGTAATATCACCAGTCAAAGATACAACGTTTGTCTAAGCATTCTACATGCCGACATTTTATGACACATGATTCAAAATTGTAGAAGATACAGAAAAATAGGTGTAGAAAAAAATCACCTCAACAAATCTAGATGATGATGAAAAATGGATAAATTCTATGGATGATGTGAGCACACCCAAAGAAAGATGATGGCCAAAAAGTTTAAATCTTGTCTACAGCACACTTAACTTACAGCACACCAACTGGCTGATGGTAACAACATTTGATGGGTTCTGCAGTAGTTCTTCATGTTCAAATTGCACACCATTAAATTGATGTTTAAAACTGGTTACTAACTTTCTGAGTAATCCAGATGATGTTGGAAGGACAATCAAAACAAAACAGGAACACAAGGTAAATATCACTTTAGCATTTGCTCAACGATTTCAATCAAATTGCAGGGAATGAACTGAAAAACCAGTGGATGTTTTTGACGGTGCAGTCTCACTTTCAGTATCTGGACGTAGATCAAGTAAAGGTTTTGTAAAAATAAGTTTAAAAACATTTTTCATCGTACCAAAACTTACAGTGGCAAACATAAAAAAACAAAGGGTTTCCCTCGTCAGTTTTCCCTCTGCGTCCTGAGCTTTTTTCGGGATAGCCGAGCCTCTCGCATCTCCTCCAGGGTTTTACGGGGGTCCATGACAAAGGCTAGGGCCACAGTTGCAGTACCATCGCCATTTTGCCGCGAGAAACACAGGAAGGTAGCCCAGAGGAAGGCGCAGCACCCCATGAAGGCTGTTCGCAGGTACAATGGCATCAGGACAAAGTTCAAAAACTGTGGTGAGGCAGCAAGGATGAGAGGGCAAAAAGTGGAAGGTCAGGAGGTTTGACATACACATGGAGGTTTAGGTGGAACCAGGAAAGGAAAGAGTAAACAACAGTGACAATCTGTTCACTATCAGACACGAACAATTAATATTTACAGTTACGCTTAGTTGCTTCTGATTGGGGTTCAGGATAAATTTTGTAAAATCGCTGACTATCACTTAAACTCTGAGGTAACCAATGATTCTTTCTTTTTTTCTTCTTAAAGTTTTACTTTAAGCTCTAGTGAAGGGCCAAAGCTTCCAAAGATAACAAACTGGGGAAATCTGTATAAAGTGACACCAAACCACGAATCCTAACATACATTCCTTATTTTCATTTTATAAACCCCCACAAAATATTGAATGAGACATTTACCTGTGCGAAAGGCCAGTACATGAGTCCAGTCTGAAAGGGAGAAGGGGGTGTGAGCACTGGTTACAATATATCAAGGATTTACTGGCACAATATTTGAATCTCATGATGACTTGAATGTAGTAAAGCAGATTGGGTGGACTGCCATGTCTATTAAGAAATATTTGAAGATGGGAAATGCATTGCCCATTTGTTCGTTCTCCTGCAAGAGAGCATAGTTTTGACTTTGTTTGCTGAAGCCTTTGTTACCTTCCAGGTGTTGAAGAACTTCTCCCTCCAGTCTTCAAAGACGTCCTCTTTACCCTCCAAGAAGCTCACGCCTGTGCGACAGGAAGCAGACGCAGGGGTTAAGATGCTTCGTTATGCACAACATAACACACAGACTCCTCTCGGACACGTGCAGGTGATATTAAATGAGTCCTTACCTCGGAACAGACGATGTTTGAATGAACCACATCTAGACTAAACATTTTGATGCCATCGTGATGAGAGTAAAGATCAAGGGAAAGGTTGCAGACTGAAACTACTTCTGAAACATGTTTCATTCAGTTTGGCCTTATATTCTCATTCTGATAAAACACTTATTGACTCCAAAATATCACTGCTATGATAGCAAACTAGTGCACTGTCATGCATCTTAAAGTGATAATACGAAGTTTTAATAATATAATGTAATAATGTAATGCAATAACAGCAGTTTGGGAACAATAATTCCACGGGAAATGCAGCTGTCACTAGTAGGCGATATCAATTAATGAGGTTCCCAATGAAATCCACAGGATACGGTGAGGAGCGGACATCTTTAATCTTTGGTAATGTTTTGGTGTTAGCAGTGTGGTTAACGATTAAAGATTTACGGATACCTAAAGAGACTAAATGTTTTCTAAATCATATAATGAGAAAAATTAGGATTTACGAGAGGTACACACTCATGCCAGGGGGAGTTGACCTGCCAGGGGAGTTTAACTTGATGCCTCCTTTTCCTTTCGTTTTCTGTTGTCCTTTAATTTACCTGTAGCCTTCCTCATACGAAAAACCTTATGCATCAATCAAAATCCACCACATTGTCATGTAACATTTTCCCAGGAATGTCAGGTCAGACACCATTTATGAAAAGTCCTACCATGGAAATTTGGTGTACTTTTTTTTTCTCCAAACATTTTTAAGCATTTTTTTTTTGACAAGAAAAGTGAAGATGTATCACTTTTACTGCAGTCTATAAATGCAAGTGTAACTGTTCCTTTGGTGTTGAAGTTTGGCTCTTACCGGTGTAGAAGACACTGGTGGCCAAAGGAGACGCAAAGCTTTGATCCAACAGGAGTTTGCGGAAAACCATGGAGGCGGACTTTCCTGGGAAACGGCTCTCCAGAGCTCGTAGCCAGAAATAATTAAAATTCCCGTGGAAACTAATGGCCACGATGG
Source organism: Brotula barbata (assembly GCA_900303265.1). NCBI lineage: Eukaryota > Metazoa > Chordata > Actinopteri > Ophidiiformes > Ophidiidae > Brotula > Brotula barbata. The sequence continues at coordinate 28,777 of OMNV01027446.1, read as the reverse complement.
CCACATTGCGCGTGTGTTTCCAGTCCATTTGTTCCTTCTGCGCTATGAGCTGGTGGACCAAGTCCCCACCGGCGAATAAGCAGCCATACAGAGTGACGTTGGCCAGCCAGGGGAACCTTTTGGCGGCTTCTTTCAGCACAGCTCTCCTCATTTTGGCATCGGGTGGAACGGAAGGAGGGAAGCCTACAGAGACATCGTACCGGCAAAAGAGGCTTCAATGTCAGTCAGTGCGACTCAATCCATTCACGCGTGTTAAATACCAAGGATTAGACACTTCCGCCGACCGAGGAATATCACACATTATGAGATCTCACTTTCGATGTAGTACAAATAAGGTGAAGACACCTACAGACCACTATTTTAAACACCGGGTTCAGTTTGTTCTCACGTTGTGTTAAAGTCCATGGTTGTCCGTTGGTCATTTGGAGAGGGTGTTTCAAATCTCGTGCGTCCCAGGATTACGCGTGAGTCAAAGGCATCTGATAGACAGAGATACAAGAAACACGGGGGTCCATTCCGTCAGAAATATGAATCTAGATCGTTCCATCGGTGAGTGGCTCCGGTTGGGTCAGGTGCCTTTGCTACAAATCCTGCGCGTCAAGCGCTAATCCTAGGGATTGTCTCCGTGCGCTCATGGCCGCCAAACTGCTCCATTGACATTAAAAGCAGCGCTTCCTTCTAAAAAAAAACATAGTGCATCACACACACAAAGAGACAATCCGTCCTCTGACAGATTAACTGGGCCCATGGGCGCACAGCGACGTTCAAAACATAACTTTAGACATCCATACACAGTGCAGAGTGAACCGTTTTGTCTTGGCAGGGATTTTATCAGCTAATTCATAGTTGCTGAAGGTGTATATGAAGCAATAACAGTAGAATGGAAATTTCTAGCAAAGGTCAAGCGTCTGTTTGAAACTTGAGGTGGATTTTTTTAACTATTACCAATAATGTCACACACTAAGTAGAATCTTAGATAATCGAGATGTCTAATAATGTCTTATAGATCATACTCATAGAAAAAATGTGGAAGAACTGAGATCACGAGTTAGTGCGTAGTTTGTAGCAGTTTAATAGGATGTTGGTTAAGTAACAAGAGAGATTCCGTATGTTATATATGGAAAGTCCAAACGTTTCAGAAAATATTTTAGTCAGATAAACTAGTTATACTGTTTAGATACTGTATTTGTTGGGTATAAGTCACACCAGATAATCTCAGCATTAAATATACAATAATATAGTTTGGCTACAATGTAATTTCACATTTATCTTTCACATAACTCGATTCTCTGTGGAATATTCTGGTATTGCATTGCTACGCAAACGATACACATTGTATCTTCCGGTGAAATTAAAAGGAAATGGAAAATGTTTTCACAATCATATAGTTATCCCATCAGCCCAAGAATCATCAAGTGGCCAAGTATAAATACCCTCTTAGATATTCAACGACCTAGTTGACTAAGAACCCTTACACACATTAAATTAAGGTGTTTGAACAGAATAATTTCAGGTAAATGTCTCATAATCAATTCTATATCTAGCACATTTTCACTCAAATGTCATGGATTCAAAACAATACACTAAAATCCAAAGCAGCACTGAAGAGAGCGTATTATTCTCTACTCATCGGGGATGCAGGTGTAGTCGTCTCCTTGCGGTAGCAGAGGGGGGTCATAGGTAACAGGAGACAGGCAGGTGGGCTCCTCCTTTTGGACCCCCTCTGAGTTCTCTCTGACGGAGCTCCTGTTCCGGCCGATGTTACCCCCCAGTCGGAGGCCCCTGATGCTGCCACTGCTCCTGAGGCCGGGGCTGCTGAATCCCACCTCTCCGCCGTGCCTAGCAACAGCCCACAAATCAGTAGGAGGAAGAGGAGTAAGAGAAGGTTGAGAAAGAGATGAAGGCCACGCAGAAATGAAAGTAAACCCAGAAGAAAAAGAATATTCCCGGGAAAATTGGTTTCAGGTTTGGAAAGTTTGAGGATCAATGGCTTCTGAGGACAGGTGGGAAAACAGGAGTAGCCAGAGACAAAGAAGGAAAGGGAAAATAAAAATCATACATCATCAAATTCTGTCAGTCATCTTAAGTGTTACCAAACCTTGATGACTTTGTGTCTTCACGTCTTTATGATCGGATGAACGTGATTGTGAATTTTATGCCAACTACATTCCGATACTGTTAACACTTTGAACAGAAAGCCGGTGCAATATTTTCCAGATTCAGATCTTCACGCTTCCCATTCTGGAATCCCAACCTCACTGTATCCTGCTGTCCTTCCACTCGTCTCTAACGTACCTCAGTTTGCTCCTGAGTGAAGCAACCTCTCTGTTGAGGCTCTCATTGACCTCACTGGCCTCGTCCAGCTCCCTCTGCATCTTCCTGCGAGCTGCGGCCGCCCGCTGCAGTTCCTCCTCTGTCTCCTCCAGCTGAAGCTTCAGCTGCTTCACCCGCACATTTCCCTTCTCCGCCTGCAGAGATGGGAACAGAAAGAGTTTAGCGCGTGGCACAAAGCATGAAGGGATGCTAAAGGTTCATTACATTAAGGAGCACTGAATGCTAGCAAAAACATCATCTGTCACTTAGTGCTGCATCTGTACTCCAAGTATTTCCGATACCTTTTAATCTTGGGTTACCTGGTCTTTGTAATGCTGTGCCTGCTTCCTCTCATCCTCCATCTGGATTGTTACATCCTTCACTTTCCTCTCCCTCTGACGCAGATTCTTTGCATTGGCTTGGGACGCTCTTTGTGACACATTCAGCACAATTACATCATCAGGTTCAATCCAACAAAACTAAATAATTTAGAAAGACTAGAAAATGTCATACAAGTGAGCGTCCATCTTATTTCACTGTCAAATCAGATCAAAATAACTTTTTCTTATAATTTTTCAGTTAGTATCACACACACTCATACACATCCGTTACCAGACATCTACTGCTTTGTCATCATCTCCTGTGTCACTCATTGTCCCTGTCATTTCAGATCCTTTGCCATTTCCCCTCCTGTCTAGCAGGTGTTGCCCTCTCATCCTGCACCAGTCTTCTATCCTGTTTTCCAGTCTTCTGTTACTTATTTGTTCTAAGTATTTATACGCCCTGTTTGCCAGTGTTCATTTGCCAGATAATCAATTATTTCATCATTTCATTATTGCAGCCTTGCAGTCCACCATTTTTCTTCCCTTTGCTCGCTTGTTACATTGCAAAGTTTTATTTTCTATGAGTCTGTCTAGCACCTTTACCCATTATGAGTTTCAACTGAGCATCATTTACCATCCTGCACCATTACCTGGTCTCAATCTCCAGCTGCTCTTCAGTCTCTCTCAGTTTGATCTCCAGCCCTGTGACGGAGGATCTGAGCTTGGAGCGGCACTGCTCCTCGCTCTCGTGCAGCTTGCTCTTCAGTTCTCTGTTTTGTCTCTCCAGCTGATGTCTGGATCCCTCTCTGCTTTGAGAAGAAAATCTCTCTGCTGCCAGCTCCGTGCCCAGCTGCTCCACCTGAGCGACCGTAGTCAAACATTTAAAACACACACACTTAGAAAGAAATTAAGAACAAAGGGAAGTCGCCTAAATCATCCTTACCTGAAATCAACTGAGCTGGTAAGTCACAATCAAAACAGTCAACTTCAAGTCTAATTACAAGCCCTAAATTAGGACATGTAACTCAAAGTTTATGGTTTTGTCTGTTAATCCATAATCTTTCCTCACATCAATACCACCACAACCCAACACACAACAGAGATTAAGGATTCAACCTTCTAACTTTATGTCAATTATGTCCTATGTCAGCAGTTTCAGCAAATGGGTGACTAGGTTATAGGACTGGACTCCACATGATGCAACCCTAACTTTGTGGCTCTGTCCCTTACCAGCTGCTGGTTCTTCCTCAGCTGCTCATTCAGGCTCTCCACATTGCCCTGCTCCTCCTCCAGCTCCTCCTCCAACTGACTGATCTTAGTCTCCAGGCGATGCTTTTCATCAGACAGCAGCGACCTGGACAGAGGATGGACAAAGGACAGAGAGGATGAAGAGAACAGTATTACTGGGTGGTACAGTAAAGCATGTATTAGAGGAAATGCATCATTGTTACAAATTAGAAACATTTCTGTTCATGCAGGTGAATCTAGATAAAAGTGTCAAATAACTAAATGTAAAAGACACGCACATCCCAGATCGACTGGCGAGCTCCTCAGACAGCTCGTTTCTCTCCATCTCCACCTGCCTGCAAGCTCTCTCAGCTGTTGACAACATCTGCATAGAAGTGAGCATTTGTGCATGTCAACACGCGTCAAAACAGCAAAAGCATAACTGAAAATTTCATTTTGAAGCTGTATGAAGGTAGGTAGGTCTGAAAAAAACACAGAGCTTGCACTGATTACATTGGCCAATTTAAAAGTCATTGCACACAGCCTTACCTCCTGGAGCTGGATCACATCAACCTCCATGGCCTTGGCCCTCCTCTCAGACTCCCTGGCTGAGGAGAGAACCTCCCTCTGGGCTGCACGGGAGTCTTCCAACTCCCTGTTGAGATCTTTCACTTGGCCCTGCGTGAGGAATTAAGGGTCATGTTAGGGGGTCATGTGTGGTTTTACTTATTTTCAAATGACAAGATACACAGCAACACGATGTAATCACATCTCTTATTCTATCATTTTTGAAGTGCAGTTCAGCCTGTAGTATTTTAATACTGAGAGACCATTTTATCCTGCACTCTCTATCGTCTGATCTGTTGATATGCTTGCCAGATTCCAAACTTTAATGTGTTTTGGGAAAATTATGTCCAAAACTTACATTTATATGCTATTTTTGAAAGTTGGCGCACTTGAGATATATTTGGCTTTTCACTTACCAGGTTCATAGGGAATTGAATGAACCCATCTAGATCCCTGTACTATTTCTTACACAGCATAAAGATAGAAGAACAAAAAACTTATCTGACATATCTGTTAATATAGCTTATGGATTCATAAATAGAATTGTGTTATAGTACAATGAAGCTAACACCTTCTAAAATAAATTTTCTTTTGAGCACGATTTTTCCTTACATCATCGTGCCTACATATCTCCGTATCTTTCTCTCAAACTCCTTCACATTATAGGGCCACATTGCACAAGATGGCAGCAGGAAGTTACTAAAGAGATCCATTAAAACATACAGACATTTCGATGTAAAGTGCTCTAGGAAATACTTTCTAAGGCAACGGTGAACTTATCTGTTTGTAACAAAATGCATAATCTGGTGCAGAGAGATTTTTGAGACTTCTCTTGATTGTTCTCCCTCGATCCAACAAAAACCTCCAACATGCTCCTGACCTGGTACAGATTTGGTAATTTTCCCCAAAACAGCATTTTGGAAAAAATCAAATTTTTGTTGGATACAGATGTTGACCAGTTAAGAGTGAAAAGTTCCCTTTCAAAAGTAAAAAGACATAATTTAAGTTTACAGAGGAGATCCTGTGTAACCTGGGTTTTGCGGAGCTGTTTTAAGGCCTCATCTCGCCCCCTGCTGGCGACTACGAGCTGGTCCTCCAGGTTCCTCTGCTCTCCCTCCAGCTTCTTTTTGGCAGCTAATGCTTGGCCTCGGTGCTTCTTCTCCTCCTCCAGCTCTGATTCAAGCTCACGCACCTTCAGGAGACACAACAGAGGACATTAAGGAACTAAACCATCAAATGTCTGTCCCTGGGATGTGATTTTCTCTCCACCTGTTTGAGGAGCTGCTTCCTCTTCTCCTCGCTCAGCTCATCTCGTGCCTGCAGCTCCCTCTCATGCTGGGCTTTGACAGCCTGACTGTTGACCTCCTGACGCAGCTTGGCATCCTCAGCGACCTGCAGTTCATCTTCCAGCTCCTCCATCTGTATCCTCATTTCCTCCACAATGGCTTCCAGGCCACGCCTTGCCTTTTCCAGATCGTGGAGCTGATGATGAAAGAAAGATGGCGTCAACATCAACCTCATAAAATTGTTCATACATTTACGTTTGGATATTGAATCTTACATTCTTGCCAACGTCGTCTTTGGAGCTGATGAGTTCTTCCATCTCAGCTCGGAGGGCCTTCATGCTCCTCTCAGACTCCCTCAGAGCTTCCTGGTTTTCGTTCAGGGTTTTGGTCAGAGCCAGAAACCTTGTCTCCTTCTCCCTCGCATCAGCCTCTGCTCGATCCCTCTCCTCGGCACACTTAGACGACACAGCTCGCTCCTCTGCTAGCATCTGGCATGGATGTGGAGGAGAATATTTTGCATGAACGATGTCATATAAAGTTTAAGTCAAAGCCTTCACAAACCCCCTCTGAACCCGACAGACCTGATCAAACTTCCTCTGCTTTTTGTCCAGGTTGGACACCAGTTGTCTTTGGCCGTCCAGCTCCATGAGCAGGTCCTCCAGCTCCTGCTGCAGGCGACTCCGGCTCTTCTCCAGCTTGTCGTAGGCTGAAGCTTTCTCCTCGTATTCGCTGCTGGTCGCCTCTAGGTCACGCTGAAGACGCTTCTTTCCCTCCTCTAGCAGTTCCACCATGCCAGACATCTCATCCAGCTTCTTCTTATTGTCACACAGCTGACAGCATAAGGTGAAAACAGCAGATGTTTTCACTGCACTGATCTTACACTGACTCTATCAGATCACATTTTATGTGTGTGTGATCTACATGTTACTGACCTGCGTGTTGAGGCTGAAGGCCTGCCTCTCCATGGCCCTTTTGGCCTCACTCTCTTCCTCTAGTTGCTCCATCAGACCGTTCTTGTCCTCCTCCATCTGCCGGAGACGTCCAGACAGGTTCAGCTTCTGACGCGTCTCTTCTGATAGGAGCTCCTGTAAGGGGAAGAATATCCGTTCTGAGTTCTCCAAAGTCCATTTTCAAAACTTGATATGGGGTAATCTGAGTGAGTGAGGTGAATCAATTTTTGCCCAAATCATTATTGCCTATGAACAGTGAAAAATATTCTGAATGCATTGGAAATGTAAAAAAGATTTTAAACCTCCAAAGGTTATCTACTCATTGATTCACTCATCTACCAAAATCTATTGAAATTGAAATATTTTAAATGCTTGTAAAGGCCAATACTGATATATGCGATTAATTTAGGTGAAATAATCACAAAACATAATTGCTTCAATTTTTTAAATGGCTTGATAGGCCAATTTTTTTACATCTGGCTCTGAATCCCAGATTAAAAGTCAAATGACAAATCTGGACCGTGCTTACTGCTTTAAACACCTAATCCAGTCCAATGACATATTACCTGTGCATCGTGTAGCTGGGAGGTCAGACTGGAAACGTCTTTACTCAGCTTGATGTTCTTTCCCTCGACTTCATTCAGTAACCCTGCTGTGCTGTCCAGCTCCAACTGACGGATAGAGAGAGCAACATATTACAGAACGTGACAGAGAAAAAAGTTTCCCCTGACATTAATTAAACTTAGAGTCATCGTATTGAACAATCCTTCAGCTTTATTTGTATTTATTGATGACCAATGGTCACTAATAAATGGTGTTGGTTGTGTGTGTTTCAAGTTGTACTCACACTCATCTTTGAGACTCGGTCTTCCAGCTCCGCCCTCTGCCGCTCGCTCTCGTTGAAGCGTGAGTTCAGTTCAGCCAGCTGGTTATCCAACTTCTTCTTCTTGTGCTCCACGTCCTGCTTGGCACTGCTGAGTGATTGCAGGTTGGAGCTAAGCTCTGCCAACTCCTTTTCCAGAGCCTGTTTGGCTTTTTCCAGACTCGCCTTCACCTGGACAAAAGCAGACAAAGCACCAGAACCTCATGAGTCTGTCAGACAATATGAAGCCTGTGTGTGTGTGTGTGTGTGTGTGTATGTGTGTGTGTGTGTGTGTACCTTCTTGGACTGCTCGAGCTGCTCACTGAGCTCCTCCACTGCCTTGCTGTGTTTCTGTCTCAGGTCCTGAATTTGAGCCTCATGGCTCCTTCCTTCATCCTCCATGGTCTTCTTCAGCATGGCCAGTTCCTGCTCACGCTTTGCCCTGCCCGTCACATTACACAGCAACACATCCAACGATCACATATCACTTACAGCCAGAGGATATCAAGATATTCCATCAAAATATCGTAAATTTCAGGTTACGAGATTGTGAGAGTTTTCTTATTGCAGTCTGAAATTGTCTGTGCTAAATTAATTTAAGATAAGACAAAGGTTTATTGATCACCGAAGGATTTGACTGATGATCTTGTCAATGATCAATCATGTCGCTCATAGTCAATATGGTACATTTAGCCTGTTTAAATAAAAATTAGATCTTTCAGAAATAAATCTGCAAACAAAAGTTTAAAGTCACCCTGAATTTCCTTCCAGTTAATCCATGGCGGCAAAAGACTTTCCCTTGAAACTAATAACAACAATAATATTATACCAATAATGTTTCTAATAACAGAAAAAGAGAATAATACAAAAAATACTACTAATAATAAGGAGAAGAAGAAGAAGAATATAGTCAGTACAAATGAACACTATTCACCACAGTTTAAAAGCAATGTGCAAACACTAAACATCTCTGTAGATCAGACAATGTGGATGAGTCAAAGGATGTATATGTAAGATGTGTGTGTGATGTCACTCACCGTAGTTCCTGCTGGGCAGCCGTGATATCCAGACTATCCTCCAGGTCAGTTCGCAGGGCATTAAGTTCCTCTCCCAGATCTCTTCTTGCTGCCTCAACTTTCCCTCTGGCTGCTTGTTCTGCCTCAAGGTCCTCCTGCAGCTCCGACACCAGAGCCTCCAGCTCACGATGCCGTTTCAGCGCCACACCACGCTGGCTACTCTCCTCCTCCAGTCTGAGGACAAAGGTACAAAGTTATAATCAAATGTAATTTTGGCCTTTTGACAGTAGGAAATCAAATATTTTGCAGTGATATTTCACATTTTTATCATCTTTCTTTTATCATCCTCATCTATCCTCTGGATAGTGAAGGCAGCATGCTTAGCAAAGTAGCCGAGATGTGTCTTTCACAACCATGTTCTCGTGCTCCTCCTGGGGATCCCAACGTGCAGCTGAAAGCTGGATCCCAGCTGAAATAAGATGTATGATGACCAGGGATGGATGCTGAGAAATAGTCGTAATTGGTACCAGTTTCTGATTGGTCAAAACCGGTATACTGAAGTAATATTATTCATTTTAAAACTTGTAATTTTCAAGAGAGAGAGAGCGAGACGGAGAGAAAGAGAGAGAGAGAGGTGAATTAATTACTGATGATGTGGTGTGTACAGCCTCTACATACCTGCACCTGACTTTCCTGCTGCCCCATAAAGCTAATGTGACCTTTGCCTCCCAAATAAAATTATGTGAAGGACTATCAATAAGAATTGTTATCGATAAACAGCACTGGTAACATGTTGGTATGAATAAAATCCTCATGATACCATCCCTAATGTGGACGCACTGTGTCCCCTCCGTCAGAACTCGCAACATGTATGCCCGCCTTTAGTGCCGCCTACCGGGCATGTGTGACCTGGAGGTCCCCCTCTTTGGCAGCCAGCTGGGCTCGGAGCTCGGCTAGTTGGGCCTGCATGTCAGCCTGCTGTTCCTGGATGTCAGCTAGCTCCCCCTCCAGCTTCCTCTTGGATTTTTCCACATCCTGGCGACTCTTCTCCTCCTTCTTAAGACGCACTGAGGAGTCAATTTGGAGTCAACACACCTCTTGATACGTGATACGTGTAATAATTTGTTCTAAACAAAAGTGAGGTTAGGTGACTGACCCTCCAGCTCAGAGATCATAGACTCGTGTTTGTTCTTCAGTTTAGCCAGGTTCTTAGATTTCTCCTCTTCTTCAGTCAGGTTCGAGGTCATATCAGCCATCCTCTCCTCCAGAAGCTTCCGCTCCTGGACACAAACACAAGAACATTCACAAACACTGTTAATTTGATATGAAGGTGATACACAACATCAAAAAAAGCAGAAACAAAAGCGGTATATACAGTATGTAATAAAAGTTAAACAAAACACTACATTAAAATTGACATCATCAGCTGAATGACTTTAAATACGTTTTCTGATGGGTCGATCTTACTTGGAACTAAGTCATTTTTAAATGAAATATCTGTAGTTTTACTCAAGTGTAATTTTTGGGTACTTTATAACCACCGAGTAAAAGTGCTTTCTCATACCTTCAGCAACTTGTTGTTCTGGTCCTCCATGAGCAGAACGCCCTCCTCCAACTTCTTCACCTTCCCTTCAACAGTGACTTTCTCCATCTGCAGCTTCTGACGAGAATCCTCTTCCTCAGCCAGGTGGGTTTCCATCAGCTGGAGAAACACAAATGTTACTCAGGAATCGCCAATGGAGTTTTTAGGAATCTGGTTTATTGTGTGTCCACCTGCAGCTGCTGCTCCATGTCCTTCTTGTCTTGGTGCAGGGAGTTGCTGCGCTCCTCTTCCTCCTCCAGCCGAGCCTCCATTTCATGCAGAACCTCCTCCAGTTCCTGTTTCTTGGCCTCCAGTCGCACCCTCATCTCCTCAGCCTCGGAATACAGCTCGGTCTCAGCCTGGAGCTTCGACTCCAGCAGGGATCGTTCCTCTATCAGCTACCGCCACAGAAAAAAAATCATTTCTGAATAATATTTTTGGCAGACAAAGGCCAAAATAAAAGATGGAGCTCAGATGGTGCTTCAGTGAAGATGCAACTGATCTATTCCACCTGTGTGTGTTTCTGTGAGATATCCTTCAGCTCAGCCTCAGTCCTGGCTGCCACTTCTCTGGCTGCCTTTAGCTCCTCCTCCTTCTGACCCATTTCCTCCTCTTGTCTGGTCACCTGCAGCAGCGGCTTCACCTGAGTGATTGAGAGACACACACATACACACACACATCCAGACCAACTCCTGATTAGTCTTGTTGACTGTAGACTGTGACTGTGTTTCCTGTCATTAGCAGGAATTGCTGTAAGAATGCCTTGATAAGTGTCTGAGGCTTCCTTTTCATAAGTGTGTGCGTGTGTAACCTTGGTGAAGAGCCTCCACCACTGCCAGTTCTTGAGTTTGAGATAACAGGCACAGTTCCTCTGAATGATCTTCATGGCACTCAGTTGCTGCTGTCGTTTACTGAAAGCTCTGAACACAAGCAAACACACACACACATAGGAAATCAGATGTATGTATGTTCACCAATCTATGTTACTCTATTGAAAGCAATTTGTGTTGGTATGTGCTTTATGTTGCTTCTCGTACTTGCGGGCCAGGAAACCTCTCGCTTGGGCCTGGAAGTCAATGATGACAACGGTTAGTTTGAGGTCTCGCTCCTCCTCCAGCTGAGCCAACACTCCGGTCCTGAAGAACATCTTACTCTGACCAATACGGTACAGGTTAGGATCCAAGTCCAGGTGTTTTACCTGAAGGAAAGGAAAAGAGAAAGTTGGAAGGGAGGGGAGATGTGAGGAAGAAAGGAAACAAGGAGATGAGGGTAGAGGAACCGAAACAAGAGGAGGTCTTACTTCTCCATATTTCATATATTTTCAAAGATATGCAAATCCATCACTTCAACGTGTATTTTACAGGTCATCAAGGTTGCAGCAAGCAAGAATAACCTTAAATTTAGTTTGATTTGTGGTTTAAGGTAAAATTCTGGCACATCAAAATATTAACCTTTTGATAGAGAAAAATGAATGGGTTCTACTCAAAAGATAAGGAAAAGACTCAATTATCAAAATAATATTCCAATAAATGTAAAATGTAATTGTAAATGTTTTAAACCCAGAGTTTGAACTCCGGTCCACCCACCATCAGACAGCATGCCTGCTTCCCATCCATGAAGCCCTTTGGGATGGCATTGGCAGCCAGGATCTCATACCTACAGACAAGAAAACAAATGTCCATCTGTCGCTTCACTACAATAAACACACACAAACATCGCCTCATTTACCTCTGCCTGAACTCCTGGAAGACAATACGGTTTGGGAATCCCTGGCGGCAGATCCGGATCCCCTCCAGCACTCCATTACACCTGAGCTGCTCCAGGACGAGGTGGGAGTCCATCTTCCCTGCCTGAAGCAGCCAAAAACATCCGTTGAGTAAACAGTTACAGTCTAAACTTCAACTTGGTTGTGGCTCCATTCAAACACTAACACCGAGTATGCCCTACCCTCTTCTCATGGTTAGGGATGATGCAGCGGACAAAGTTGGGCTGTGTGTTGTGTAGTGTTGTCATCAGTTTGCCCAGGGACTCTTTGTAGAGCTGGCCCACCGTGCGGAACATACCCTTCTTGGATTTGGTGGAACTTGGCACTGAGCTCTCTGACATCTTTGTCATGGTCTCCAGACCGACAACACGATCAACTGGCAAAATGGATAAACACAAAGATTTAACGTAATTGTGCAATCACTATAAATTATTCATGTAAGTTTGGTTGGTTTGGATTTTGTTATTCACAATAGCAACTTCCTAACATGTTGTTACATCAAAAAACTCTGTTTTCCCTTCCTGTGCTGTACTTTAAGCCTATTCCTCCGTTGCAATGAGTCAAACTCAGACACTGTGTCATATTCTTGCTTCATTGAGCCAACAAAAGTCCAACTGACATCGAAGTGAAAATCCTTAATTTCACATTTTTTTCCTCTCATGTTTGACATTTTCTTCAAGTACGAGGTAATCACAGCAGATTGGCGAACAACCACTGCAATAATTCCATGCAAAATGCAACTGTCATAACAAGGTGATGTCATCCCCTGACATTCTATCAACGTGACACTGTGCAAATCCTTAATCTTTGCCGCAATGCTGGGGCTAATAGTGTGGGGAAAAATTAAGAATCGACGGACACTTAAAGGGAAAAAAAGGACATAAACATGATGAAACTAACCGGAAATTGTGAGATGGAAGAGGATGTTAGTGGGAGTTAATCTGCCAGGGAGTCAGGCTTCTCTGATCACTGCTTTCTTACACTTAATGCCTTCTGGTGAATAAGGATTTTTTTTTTTACAAACGATCCACTAACATTGGTGGTGGACAAAACATACACAGTTTTTTTCTTTTCCTGCAGTTTCTGACTGTCTTTTGTTTGTTTATCCAAACTGGGTGCCCCTAGCTGGAGTAGTCTGATACTTCTTGACAAAGAAAGTCAGGACAGACTTCTTTTATGAAAAACCCTAAAATTGGTGTTTTTTTTAATAGAACTAACAAAAATCTTTTTTACTTTAAGCGTGAAGGAAAACCTGGAAGCCATTTACTGTGTAGCATGTGCAAGGTTGTAAAAGCGTCTGGAAAATTGGACTGAATATACAGTATATTTGCATAATGCTCTTATATTTAATATGTTTTGTTGGTGATATATATATATATAGGATATTATCAAATGCACGTTAGATGCTGAAGGTCTGAAGTTCATGCTTATCTCATGTAACTAAGTGAAATTGAAAAAGTTGGCAGCCCCCCACTCCCCCTGTGGAGACTGACCATCTTTCCACAGGTCTTGGATGAAGCCACTGGAGGAGTTGTTCAGCAGAGTTGTCACATTGTCGTTCAGAGGGTCCATGTTTTTCGTCAGCCAGTTAGCAGCATTATAGTCCACCTTGGATTAACAGGAGAGCAGAGACCAATTAAGGACAAAACAGAAAATAGAGAAAACGGCGCTTCTAATGTAAAAACAGATCAGGATAAGAATTCATGCCAATAATCAGTTTTGAGTTTAATTGGAAGGGTCGATAATTTATCAAATTGAAAAGCGTATCTCATCCATTTTGGACAGATTCGGGATACCAAAGAAAGGACAGTGTTAAGTACTTACCTCAGAAAACCTGACAACTTGTGTATTTGTATTTAAAATTTGGCACACTTGTTAACAAGAAGTGTGGTTCCGAGAAAATGGAAAATCTGCTTAAATTGGATTGATGTAAACCAAAAAAATTCAATAAAAAAAATCAGTGCTTCAAGGTGTGATATTTAATAGTACAAAAGGTCTTCTTCAATTCACTCTATTGTCGTTGTTCTGTGATGAGTAAAGCATTAAATAGAACAAGAAAACATGCACATGCATATTTTAGAAACAGCTTCAACACTGCAAGCCAAATGTCCATAATAAAGTCCACATGTACGGCAGACAGAGTGATGTGATTCTCACCTTACCAGCATAGTGCAGAATAGTGAACAGCTTATCTTTGTGTTGTTTGGGTTTGGAGAACTTGACATGGCCAGTGTGGGTGTTTAACAGCTTCTCCACGAAGGAAACATCAGTGGCTTTGGGGAACCAGCACTCCTCATCCAGCAAGGCCAAAATACCTGGAGGGTTATTCTACAGTACGGCAAAGGACAGACAGGCAGGATGTTTTCTTCTGCTTTTGACAATGCAACATGCAGTGGGAGATAGGACATTATTTGTGTAGTTATATATATTAGTTGGAACGTTTGTTTCAGTTTGTTTAGTTTCGTTCAATAGCTTGAATATTATATGTTGTTTTTATTCCACTATATTTTAGCAAAAGTAAAGGTGAGTAAACTTAAAAAAAAAACATTTAAAAGGAGATTTACTTGCTCTCCTGTTCCAGTAAGTAACTGTGTGTGTGTGTGTGTGTGTGTGTGTGTGTGTGTGTGTGTGTGTGCGCAAGTCTTGACCGGCCTCTCGATGAGCTCGATGCAGGGCTGCAGGTCCAGGCCAAAGTCGATGAAGTTCCACTCGATGCCTTCCCTCTTGTACTCCTCCTGCTCCAAGACAAACATGGTGTGGTTGAAGAGCTGCTGCAGACACTCGTTGGTGTAGTTGATGCAGAGCTGCTCGAAGGAGTTGTCCTGAGGCAAAGTAAACACACGTAACACTGTGCATCATCTGCTTCTCAAAATAAAGGGCAATAAATTGTGCACAAAGAGGGCTTTCAAGGAAATGGATTGTTTGCAATGTTTCATGGTACTAAGTGTGTATTCAAACATTTAACAATCTTGTCATATGAGCGTTGGACATGTGGTACCTTTCAAAGGCTTGAATATACAGTTTTACCATACATTGTTATCAAACTGTGAGGATCCGCCTTACTGAGAGCCTATTATCTATTGTGAGTAAAAGCCACTCATTATTTGATAAATAACAAAGCATTAATACTGTAATACGCAAATAATTATTAAAGATCAATTCTCAAATAGTAGAAACGGTGTTGGATTTGTGTTGCAAAAGTTAGAAATAGTTAGAAAGATAGATTTGGATTTCTTTTCCCACAGCAATGGAATCTCATTGACCGTTGGTGAATCAAAACTTAGATAATTGCTTATCTTCAGTAATTCATGATCTCACCTCAAATATCTCAAAGCCAGCGATGTCCAGGATGCCCAGGAAGGAGGCTGACTGCCTCTTGCTCTTGTCTAAAGTTTTATTAACTCTGATCAGGATCCAGCGAAACAAACGCTCATACATGGCTTTGGCCAGAGCTTCCACTGCAAAATCAGCCTGAGGAGAAGGAGGGTGAAGAGGGTGGAGGGCCAGGATGGATGGGATGAGAAAATCAAAAATTATTCTGTTATCTTTTCTTTTGAGATCTCCTTTTTAGCTTTGTGTGGCAGTGACAGTCCAGATACTCTAGACTCGGAATTGCATTCTCTTCATTTGTGCCACAGAAGGGTGTCAGCAGGGTAGTGGTGTCCTTACCCGGACAAGCGGTATAGATAATGGATGGATGGATGTTTTTGTGATACCTGCTGCTTGGTCTGCGCCTTCTGAACCACCTCCCTGCCTACTTTGATTCGAGGGGTGAGGATCGCCCGGGTGAACTCGGTCACGTTGATGCCCTGCAGGTGACACACCTTCTGTGCCGCTGGGGGTTGATGGGTAAAATGGCCACAAGGATGGAGAAGAGGGTAATTGCATGAGTGGGGTAAAATGTTAGAGGTAATTTTGATTTTTTTTTTAAATATCACAACACTTGTTACACTTGCTTTTGATGATAGATAGATAGATAGACAGACAGACAGACAGACAGACAGACAGACAGACAGATAGATAGATAGACAGATAGACAGATAGACAGATAGGTAGACAGATAGATAGATAGATAGATAGATAGATAGATAGATAGATAGATAGATAGATAGAAAGCACACTCCAAGGTCATTTTAGATCATAATATCATGGGATGAGGAACTGCAAGACTTAATCATGTGACATCATTAAATGGAAACGCTGCAACTTCACATTTGAACTTTTTTTTAAATCACCTGTTTTGTGAAACCTGAAATATAAACATGACTTTGTAGAATATGAATGAACGTTTTCCTGGTTGTTACCGGTGTTGTCCGGCATGGTCGCCTGCTCCTTGTTCCTCTCCTTTTCAAACTTGATGTTCCCCAGCTGGAGGACAGTGGAAACCACCTTCAGCATCCCTGTGGTGTGGTGAGGAAGAGGAGAGGAAGACGAAATGAGACTGATTTCTGACCTGTGTGAAACAGTTCACTTTGTTTTTTCATCATCATTCTACTCTACCTAATCTCTCCTCCTCGGTGAAGCCCATGATCTCCATGGCCTCCAGGGTCTCATCGAACATCTCGTCATCCTGCTGGCCTGGAATCTCAACATGACCGGCCATCAGAAAATGGTAGCTGCTAAAGTTCTCCAGCAGCAGCTCCTCTACAAAATTACAATGAATATTTCCCTTACAGTGAAGGAACAGTCAGACATTTGGGGAAATATGTCTGCTCGTTATCTAAAATATATACATAAAATGTTACAGAAATGGAGGTGTTGATATTTTTCCTGCTTGTGTTTCAGTTTCCAACCTCTCATCTTGTCTTTGGCTCCGGCCACCATGTAGTAGAAGATGTGGAAGGCTCTCTCTGTGTTGGCCTGACGAATACAGCGAGACTTCTCCAGCAGGTCTGGTCAGGTCAGGAGAGGGTTAAAGACATAACAAGGCCAGGAAACACTGTCTCTACATATTTTGTTATCTCTAATAAGCACAGCAAACTGTGAGATGTGTTGATGTAGGAAGTAAATTTTTGTCTGAAAGGATACAGGTATCAATGTTTGCTCCAACAATATATCCTGTCACATCAAAGTTGAGTTTTATAAACTTCCCCTGTGGACAGTGGTAATGACAACAGCTACATAATACGAAAACCATAGTGGAGAGACATCAAATCGTGGCTGAGCACTGACTCATTAACTGATATAAAAACATACAAATCGGGAGGAGTTGTCGTTTTTGATGGTTTTTGCGTTGCCGAAGGCCTCAAGGATGGGATTGGCCTGCAGTAGCTGCTTCTCCAGCTCCCCCTACAGACCATAACAACACACTACTACTGTCAGTGGTGGATAAAGACATCAATAAAAGTAGAGATAGCTCATTTAAAAATACTTTCTAATTGTCAAATTGACAGATCAAAAAATATACTTGAGTAAAAGTAATTTAGCTGCTGATCTTTAAATAATAACTGTATTTAAGCTTTGGATATAAGAGTGAATATTTTCTTATTCTCATCGTAGCATTCATAACTTGTGCTAGTCTTCAGTTTAACAAAATCACAACCTCAGCAAACACTCTATGTGCCTGTAAACCTAAATATTCCATATTTTACATGAGGAAAAGCAGTTGCCAATCACTTTAATGAAGTTCATCAAACTTTATCTGAAGATGAGCATGAACACTGGAGAGCACATTATATGAGACTGTCAAGAGTCTTCTATGTAGTGATCTGTTTTAACATACCACTTATTAAACTTAAAGTTAAGTAAGAGTAAATCTATATTCACCACAATTCACAAATTGAAGGTATCACATTTTAGTGTAATATTAAAAGTGTCTGTGTCTGGTTTCATACTCACAAAGGCCAATGATCCTGACTGCTGCTACAAGGAAGAACAGAAGTAGAGTTAGACATTTGCTGAAAATTTATTGTAAAAACATATCTCATTCAAATATTTATGCTTTTATTGAAAATGATAATCCTCAATTTTGCAGTTTTTTTCTTCTCTCATGCCTGACATCTAGTAGTAGTTGAGGTAATTTAGGAGAGATTTAGAAGATTGGTGAACAACCGCTCCCATAATTCCAGATGCTATGAAATGTTGCAGTGAGGTAATGTCACTCTCATAATAACATAGGGAATATGCATCTTTAACCTTTTGTGCCTTTGTCATGTTAGTTGTGTGGGGAAAGATTAAGGATTAACATCTTTTTTAAAGGTAGCCAAAACTTGTTCATCCATAGTTTTCTCTTTTCTGCTGTTGTCGTCTTATCTTTTTTTTTCTTTATCCGAGCTAAGTACCCCTGGCTAGAGTAGCCTTGCTAACGTTTCCTTATATGTCACATGAAGTCTGCCATGTTGTTATGTGACACAGGACTACCATGCATCATTCTCCCTGGAATGTCAGGTCAGATTGTGAGAAATCCTATATGAAGATGCAAGTGAAAACCGTTTTACAACAAAAAGCTACATAGAAAATTGGTGAATTTTTATTTTTAAAACAAGAATGATTAGGGTTTATCACTTTAAGGTGCAACATCTGTCATCATCATCATCATCATTATTGTGATATACCAGTCTTTATAGCTGCTCATCCTGTGAGGGCTGCGTTTGCCTCTTTTAATTTCATAAAACATCTGAAAGATGAAGACTCACGGGGTTGGCGTCTTTCTTGCCCTTGTGCGAGGAGGCAATGACAGCCAGGTACTGAATCACTTTCTTGGTGTTCTCTGTCTTCCCTGCTCCAGACTCACCTCTGTGCAGGGCACCAGAAGTAGATGAATTATACGAGCAATAGAGGACAGAGACAGATTGTAGAAGACATAAGACATAGGAATATCAAAGGATTTGTCTTTTTATCGTATTTGATATTATATTCATGAGGCATAGGTCAACATGACACACTGACAGAAAAAGGTGGGATCAAGTCACTGAACATGTTTACATGTACACATAAATGTTGGTTCAAGGGAGCAAGCTGGTGACTGTAAAAGCACCAGCATACAGGTGGTTGGTCAGTGAAAGGATCATCATCAGCACAAAAAAAGAATAAGCTGACATCACCAGGCCCTTGTAAATTTAGGAAGCGGAGGACATTAATAACAAAGATGAATTATGGAGTAACTGATGCTGGTGTACACCTAATTTACAAACCACCGAAATGTTGAGAATTATAATTTCTGTTGTTCTGTCTCCATCCATCTATCCAAAAAACACTTTTGATACAAGTATAATTAACTTCAGCGGCTCAATTACTTTTATTCAAGTATGTTTTCTGAAATTTTTATTTGCAACAAATTAATTTTTGAGTCTCAAGTCAGCAACCCTGTGAGCCAAAGTGAAGCCATGTCACATGGGTGCTACACATTATGACTCTCTATTACAGCTACAGCTATTTTCTTGCTTTCTCCACACACAAACACTCACACACAATGTGAGAGAAAGTTTTGACCGGGCCTTTACATACGTGCAGAGAATAGACTGATCCTCACGATCTGAAAGAGAGAGAGAGAAATCTCATTCAGTGTCCAAATAGCCTCCATTACTCATCTAAAAATAGCAGGTGGATGCAAGGCTCCATTAGAGAAATCTTCCTCGCGGCTCCATGTATGGATATTTTGAGCTGAATGGAAAGTAAGGAGTTGGTCTGAGGTCACTGGTGGACCGTAGCATGCATGTCAGTTGGAGACGATTTTCATACTCCCTAAATAAAGGTTTGTGCTATTGTGGTATTTCATTCATCTTCACTTTACACGTGATCATCATCACTAGCTACTGAATATGAAGGCCAGTGTTTTCCTGACATATTGTACTGGTAAATATCTAAAGTGTTATAAAGTGAGGAGTGTAAAGTTACCTTGCATCATGTTCCTGTAGGCGTTATCAGTGATGGAGTAAATGTGTGGCGGCACCTCGTGACGCTTCTTTCCTTTGTACATGTTGATGATCTTTTCAGAGTAGATGGGCAGCATCTTGTAGGGGTTCACCACCACACAGAACAGACCTGAGTATGTCTGCAGGGGAGGGGCACAGGAGATACAAATCATCATGCACAGCCCAGGAGAGTTTTTGTCAGATATGCAACTCATTCTGAGCCTCATCGTGAAGAAGGGTCTGTTTTCTGTCTTTTTGAGGATATCTCAAAAAACATTGATAGATTTCAATAAAAAAGCAGCTTATTGTTTTCTAACTCTTCTTACATTCTGGGTAATTTGTCACAAACGTTTGCTTTGCTTTGTATTTGTTAGTGTTAAATATTTCTTGCTAAAATTGCCTGCCAAAGTTGAGTGGGTGTGGCCCATTCTTCAAAAAGTACAATATCTCACAAATGAATCAAATATGAATCTGTTGTAGCCAATTGGAACATCAATTGACCAGAGGGTGGCACTATAACAACAACAGATACATTTTGTCAATAACCAGACAAGGGCCTTGGTGGAGTTCTATGCCCTTCAAGTGCCCTCTAATTTGCAGGTCCACTCAAGGTCAATTTTAGATTAAATATAATGGGATATAATTAGGGCATACCTTTTCAAATTTGATACATGTTGTTTCTAATTACAGAATGCAAAGAAAAAGTCATTTAGGTTTTAGTTTTTCCTTTTCTTTCTTATTCCACCTAGTTGCAGAGCACCTATGGGTCACTTATGTTTTAATATTGTCAACGCAGAGCCCTGAATATTTTACCATGCAAAAATAAATACAACTCTAAATTTAAAGTGCTGATATAAATTTCAACAACTTTTCAACATTTTATATCATCAAAAGTTGTACAAATGTGTACTACACCAAATTAGGCGTAGAGACAAAAAAAACACACCCAGTTTCATAGTCTGTTACATAGACTCTGATTATGACATGTGTCCTTTGTGTGTGTGTTTCCTCACGTAAATCAGACTGGAGAAGTATCTCTCCCGCAGGTTGTGGAGAACAGAGGCTTCATTGAGGAAGGTGAGGGCAGCCATGTCCTCCACCTTACTGAACTTGGGTGGGTTCATCTTCTGGATGTCGTCCTTTCTGATCACCACCTTCTGACCGTTGGCGATCTCCACCAGCACCTACAGCACAGCGAAAACATGAATCAGTCACTCTGTGATGATTCAAAGTCAATTACTTTGTGATGCACATATTTAAACTTAGATTAGTGGGTTTGGAAGACAGCAATTTTAATGAAGTATGTTCTGAGTAAAGCCGCATGAAGCATTTTTGCAGTGAAAGAAGCAGATTAAATTGTGAGGTAACCACCAATGGGTCCACTTAAAATTATACGGGAAAGTTCAATTAAAAATGCCATAAAATGTATGTTTTAATGTTTGTAATGTCCCGATGCCTTTTCTATATGGCACACTCAATTATTTATAGGTTACAAAAAGACCCATTATATATAAACAAAATCCTTTTTAAAAAAAAAAAAAAAAAAAGCTTACATTAAAAATGTGAATGAGGTGCAGGAATTCCTCCGGAAAAAAACTGGGAATGACCCAAGATAAAAAAAATCCTGCCTGTTAAGTTTAGTAAATCCATTAAATGTTCATCTCAAAAGGTTTTGATCTCAAAACACTGGGGAAAACAGAGAATAATGGAAATATAGCTTAAAAATTGGGAATAAAACTGAAAACTGTTCAAGGATTTCCTGGACAAATTCAGACAATTTGGAGAAAAAAACAACCTGTGATATCAGAAAACATGAATCAGAAAAAGTTTTTAGCAACCTTGAAATGCTCATTTAAACAGTCTATTTGATAGTATATTTTGGAATTTGAAATATTTCCCTTACTGCATTGTTATGACTCTATACTTTATTTATAATTTATTTGTAAAATACTGTGAACAATACAGAGATAGATGTAAATGTTGCATTTTGTCCCATCTAAGATACGCACCTTTACCTATACTACTGTGTGTATACAATACTTGTATTATACACAATATCTGTCAGGTTGTTTTGAATGCCATGGTCAATGTCATGACCCTCATGATCATTCCACAGGTGTACAGTACCTCATCACCCCTCTCCTCCTTGATGCTGGCCTGCTCGAAGCCTTCCCTCTGGGACGGAACCCACACCATCTTGTTTGCCGCCCAATCGGCTTGAGCCAGTCCGATGTTATGAAAGTCGTTTTCCAGGTAGAGATATTTGCTGTCGTCGGTGGCCGGGTCAGCCATGCTGAGGATATCAGTACTGTTGGAGTCAGTGTCTGGTGATTCGGATCCGATAGAGCCAAGAGCTGTGTTGTCGCTGGATACTGGGTCTTCCAGTGGTCTAACAGCAGGCGAGTTGATCTCTGATGTTTGGCTGGCTGTCTGTTTGAGGTCTGGCCTGGTGACACCGATCAAGGCAGAAATTAGATTTCACTCTTGCCGAACAGTTTGGATATGCACAGCAATATTATGTACAGGATCAAGCAGAGGATGAAAACATAACCAATATACATCAAAATCTTTTCAGAAATCCTTCTGTCTCTAGACACTGAGGCCTGAGGGGATCCTTTGTAAAGATCGAGTATAGTAATGTTCTCTTTCTCTCTCAGGATTTTTCAGTGACTCAAACAGCCACCTTTGCATTTAGAACACAGAAGCCAATGAGTTCATTTAAATTTGGTTTTAGTGAACTGGCTAACAGATTAAAGCAGTTGAGCTTCTGATAACGACTGCAGCACATTTCCCTAGTTTGCATTGAGAGGCGTACTCACTTGATCCTTGTGTCTGACTCTTCCTGTAGGTCACAGGGCTGCACTGTCTGCTTTGACCTTCCATGACACAGGAGACAATAAAACATGAAAAGCGGCACACAGATAACCAAACAACTGAGCTGCCATGGTGGGATGCCCATGTTTGGCTACACCTTGTTCTCTTCGGCTTGCTAGTCCAAAGAGCCATGCTAAAGTCTCAGCAGTGATTCTACCTTATAAGGTGCAGCTACTGTGTCCAGCCAAGCTTACAGTTTACACCAAAATGGTGTCACGTCACAAAGGGGCATCCATGTGTGGCACACAGGCAAAACAGAGCAGGAAATCAATACCCGGTTATTTTTGTTAAGGATCTCTGTTTAGTGGGAATGCCCATACTATATGAAGGTATGCATCACAACATAACACTCTATTTTGTAGCACTCTTGTTATCATTTTTAATGATGACAGGAAATAACCACATGTAAACACCCTGACTGACTCCCTGATGCTTCGTTATGGACCACTTCTCTGTGGTCTCCACATTAGAACTGATATAGCTTAATTGATGTGTCGATTCTTTTAATTTGTTGTTGTTATTCTCAACAACACTATCTCTGTCTATAATTCTTGTCATCACATCTCTGTGGATTTGACATTCTGTTATAGATCTGGACTATATTGTTGTATTTGTGTTAATCTCCTGTATTGTTATATCTCTGTCTCTGTAATTTTATTCTTTTCCCACGAGCAGCAGGTCGGGTACAGTTTGTTGTGCGGCCCTTTGAGAGAAACATAAATTTGACTAAATCTTGACTGACTGTTGGAAGTTGGTTTTGAATTTCACTTTTTCAATTTTATTCTTATACTGTATATTTGCTCATTTCTTATACTTTCACAAAACATTGTGCATATCAATTACAAACACTGATCCAACGCACCATTTTTCTAATTACTCTAGATTTGCTGAGACATTAAGAGAAGTTATCATTTACAGTTAAATTTACCGTGATATTCAAGATGGCAATGTTCACCAGAATTCATTGCATTGAACTATCATTCATACAGTGTGTAGCGTGTGCTGTACCTGTTCCAAGCACTAAAGCAATGTATTCTTGAACTGTGTAAAGGAAAGTTGTTCTTTACTCACTTTGCTGTGAATCCTCAGTGCTGTAAGGATGCTGTACTCCAGGCAAGTAGGAATATAATCTCAGGTAAATGAAGTGATGATGATGATCTTCTGGACCATTTAAATCGACCCAAAACACCTGGGGGTGGAGAAGCGTACTGGCCCTGCCTACTTTCCACAGGACTGGGAGTTACACCAAACCAGCCAGTCATGACAAACCTCAGGCTTAATTCTACTCCCTTTACAATACCACTGTCAAAAAGACACATGCTGATCTTCAAATCTCAAATTTTCCATTTTTCCTCACTTATACAGGTCAGGTCATGGAGGCATCGTACAACGTCCTCTCAAAGTCTTCCTGGGTGATGATAAGACACTTCCAGGACAGATGGAATGTATACATCATAGTCTGGGTCAGCCCTGTCGTCATCACTTTGTTGAATGTCCCTGGATGGAACACCTGCCCAGGTAGGCTTCTGAGTCTACATCAAAGCAGTTGGGTTAGTGTCCTCGCCTCTGCCATAACGTCTGATGCCAATCTCCACGTATCCCTGTCCTCTGCCAGCCCTTAGTCCTTCACGTCGATGAGTATTTAATGGCTTACCTGTCACGTCATGAACTCTTCAGTTCTATCCTTGTCCTCCACGTCACTTCAAGTGTCCTGGCCAGGTCTGTGTTTAACGGAGATCTTCAGAGCCCCCCTTGCCCAAGCACTGCCCCCATGCAGAGATCCAAGTGTCAGGGCCCAACTTGAGTACGGACAGCTGGCAATTCGGACACTTGAGAAGTTAACATTTTATAGTTCTAAGTCCTTTTGAGAGACTGTTTCCACTTTTTTTTCGATGGTTAAATTGATAATTTTTACATTTTTGCTGCAATAATTTAATTAATCAGTGTGTGTGTGTGTATGTATATACAAGCAAGCAAGAGAGTGAGACAGAGTCTGTGTGAGTTTCATTTGCATGTACATACGGCTGACAGAAACAGACTCTATTACAGTTTCTTTTTACAAAATGTAATATATATATATATATATATATATATATACAATATTTGCATGAATTATATTAAAAATGTCAGTCTTACAGAATTTATCATAGCATTGTTCATCACCAATTTAATTTCCATCCGTCAAGCTATGCCTTGTTTTATTGGCTCTTATCTTTATTCGATTGTCTGTGTTATTTATCTTATTTTACCGCTGCTCATCTGGACAGAAGCCTTGAATTATTTGGACGTCTGCAAAAATACTGGATACACATTCACCTGCTGTTGCCTATAAAGTGTTTACAAGCCATAAAGAACACGTTGTCCTTGTTTATTGGCGATTAGCAACACGCTTATTTGTGCATTAGCGCCACCTACTGGACTGGTTGGTAGATCTGAAACCTGGCAGTTGGGGTGATCTAGTTTTTCAACTTTACATCACCAGTTCACCTGCTTTGCTCTGCTTAATAATTTCGACTTACTTTACTGTTATTTGCACTTCCATGCATGATAATGGTAATTATGTCCTTAAATTACACGAAGATGTTTGTAAATACATCTTTATGTAACCTCTATCGAGTCCGATCATTTTCATTTATCGATGGACTTGCTGTCTTTTTGCCGTTTATTAACGTTCTTTGTGCATTACCGCCCCCTACTGGAGAAAGTACGAAAAAACTATTTATTTCTCGATCAGCAATGCGCATGTGTCAACTATTGGCGGCAATCAGCCAAACAAATCAAACAAGTTAAACAATTGACCAAACAAGTACGTTTCTGTGGGCTTTAATCGACGTCTACTATACCACCCGCCATTAACTCACGCTTGCTAGCATGAAATTGACCCGGCTAGTTTAACCTGTTATCTTGTTTACTTCCTTGTAAATATTTTTAAAGGCGTGTTTACTTAAAAGATACCCCAAAATGTCTTCGCCTGAATGCCTACAGGACTGTCGCTCGGGGTGCGTTATATTATGAAATACACGAGGAAAATGGAGTCTACAATTGAAGAATTCACGCAGGCGTAACAAACTGGTTGGCGTACGTATTGTTCTGCAGTGCGCACGCGCAAATGCACTCCTACGTTGCTAATTGGGTGACGCAGGGAACGACACAAAATAATTTGAAGACGGCGGATTAATTACGTGGACCTATTTGATGACATCAAGTGAGTATTAGCCACAACTATCTTTCGTAAACGTGCCGCATATTGCCGAAACCTGAAATAATGCAAGAGCATTTAGTGCAGTAAGCCGTCAAGATATTTAATGATAGATTACAGTCATTTTCACCGTGAATTTGTCAGTAAGTCATTTATTTTGAAAGGTATAACGGAAGGTGTGCTTCGTATTCTTGCTGGCTGGTAAAGTATTGTTGTGTTTCCATGGTGACCATACCAACAACTTCATGATTCGTTGTTAGGTGTGTTATTTTCGCGTGTTTTAGCCTAAAAGCGTTATGGCTGACTCGGAGCATGGAGAGTTGGACGAACGCTTCCTGGTGTTTGATGGATCCTCTCCGGAGGACGTGTCCCACGCCAAGCAGCTGTGGAACTCCCTGTCACTCCAGCCGCCGCTAGAGTCCCGCCTGGTGTCGGCGGATATCCGACAGAGGCTGCCGGTGTCCCGGCCACAGCGCAGCGGCGCCCAATCTTTTCCCACACTGTTCTGCACGGAGCCGCCGAAGTACTTTGCCGAATGGCAGAGAGAGGAGGAGAGGCAGAAGTACCTGGCATTGGCCATTAAGAAGAGGGAGATCCTGGCCCTGCTGAGGAGGCAGAGGGAGCAGAGGATCCAGAAGGAGCTGGTGGTTCAGTCTCACAGACCCAAAGCCAAGGAACGCCGAGGAAACACAGAGGAAGAACAACATTGTGAGCTAGACATGGACAAAGAGCTCGTCACACAGCTCCAATAGAGACAAATGACACTTATCAAAATAACAGTGAACATAAAGCGTTGAATTCAAGATCAAGTTTGGTTTTATTTGACGCATATCTACCCATCAATTGTTCAAACAAAGACAAAGAAATTGTCAGGATAAAATCCTGATTTATTTCCATTGTTGTCCTTTGAGGTCAAATATTTCAGACCTACTTTATCAAAAGAGATTAAGTGTGTTTCAAATAGTGAGACCTCATTTGGCTGCTTGTTTCAGTCTGTAAATATTGGTGTAACCACTATGCAAATAAACTCAAAACGAATAATAAAAACATGTGCATACTACTGGGCCGTTCTCCTACTGCAAAGGTCATTTGTCACAAGTATCTACATATCTAGAGATGCTATGCAGCACCCTCTGTATACCTCATTTACAATATTTAGCCAAATTTGAAAATTAGTTGATTCCCATTTTTCTTTTGCAAAAATTAACAAAATTGAAGACAGGTTTTATGCTAAATCCAGAGGTGTGTCCCAATTTCACATGTACTGTGATATACTTTGTATTTTGGAAACTTTTAACCATAATTTTAAATAAAACCTGATGAAGATGGACCCATTGGTGGTTACCTCAGTATACCTTTAAATGAACAGTCAGGGCATCCTTTACAATAAACATGCTAATAACAGTAATGACAACTCTGCTGTAAGACATTACAGAGACATTTTGCTCTTCAGCAATATGAAACATGTTTGCAACTTATAATGAAGCTGTGGTGAAATAGTGGACATTATCAAACCTTGTTTATATGATCACATGTGTTCCATTTGATGTATAGAGATCATGAACAGAGCCAACAGACAATAGTTGATTCAAACAGTATGGTATTACAAGTTAAAGTGAAGCCTCAGGCCTCTGTGGATATTCAAATCCCTAATGTCCAATTGGGAGCTGTAATGGGATAAGATCAGCTCTCCATATAGATGATTTGACTAATTTGATAAAAGTGAAGAGAGCTGTTGATTACCCCCTCTCTTTAAAGTATGAGGAAGAACCAAATATATGAAAATATCTGAAAAAATACATGAATACTTTGGCATGTTTCATTTCTTCTTTGAAGCAATGTGATACTTGCAGTGGTACAGAAGATGTCAGCAAATGCAAAGTTATGGGGAAATTATGTGTGTGTTGAGGTGTTTTTGCACTTGAACATGTGCAATAATGTCTGCAATTCAGTCCAGTGTAATGTCTAATGATGTGCCACACAAAATACTTGAAAATGACTGAAGCTAAATAATATGAGTCACCTGATTTACCACAATTACCCCATGGAAAATCAAGCAACATACAGCATCCTCCTTCACTTTCCTGGGTGATAGGACACTTCCTGGACAGACGGGATATGTACACCATAATCTGGGTCAGCCCAGTGCTATCCTCCTTGTTGAACATGTCTGGAAGCAGAGACGGCGCTTCCCGTAGGTGGCCGCCTGGGGGGGCATTTTGAGGAAGCCACCAATGTTGTGCTCGTAACAGAAAAATACAAGTCACACATATTATTCTACACATATGCACTCACTTATCAAACTGAACTTTTCAACTCTGACTAATCTCTCACCGACGCACACACATCTACAATACATTTAACAGGGTCTCACTACAGTCAGACCGTCCTTGACGCAGCCCCAATTATCTACTTTCAGTCAGGCCTCCCTTAGAAGCACCCCTGTCTGAAGCACTGCACCCAGGATGCACCTGGTAACTCACACACACAAACACAGAAACAGATAACACTGTCTATTCATTACTGTGCCTATATAATCTCTCTTCATACTTTGCTCGTGGTCAGTCTCTCTGGGCACTGCTGACCTCTCGCGAGACTCAGACTTCTTCTAATCATGCAATAAAGACAAAAGACAAAACTCTGCAGACTTGTCTTATATTCTTCTCACCAACAGATTTCCACGACACCTACATGTCATTTATGAATGTAATTCCATGAATTTTACAGTAATATTGGATGAAGGTCAGATTTGGTTTTTGCAGTTAAAAAATAGTTCTATCGGTGTGTTTTGCCATAAGTATAGTATTCTAGTGTCTGTTTATGGAAGACCTGGGCCCTTCACCTCTGGTGTCCAAGTGGTCTTCACCACAGGGGGAAAGAGATAATACTCCGTAAAACTTTGTGGATTAACATATCAAATGAGTGATGGTCAACAAATGTCCTCTCCCCCGTGATCCCAA
>OMNV01027445.1:0-24803 GCA_900303265.1 Brotula barbata | reverse complement strand
TCCTTTTTTGGTGTTACTTACACACATACACACACACACACACACGCACACCTGGTTCATCAGCTCAGACTATTAAAACCACAGAGTAACATTGTAATATCACAGGGAAAAAAGGGCATTGTTAAGCAAATCAAATTGTAATATTTTGATTTGTGTGAATGATTTGTGTTTGTCTGATTTGTGTGTGTGTGTGTGTTTCTTGCTCACTATGTTTCATGGTCTGGGGTTTCTCCTCAGAAGGGGATCACGGTCTACATTGTGTAAACTAGTGATGTCACCATTTTTGGCAGGCTGCATAAGTGCATATGTACGTGTGTGTGTGTGTGTGTGTGTGAGAGAGAGAGAGAGAAGAGAGAGAGAGAGAGACAGACAATGCCATATCAGGAGACAGACACAGAGAGGATGATGATGATGATGTTGTGTGCAGGTGGAGGTATGGAGGATATGAATACGATGAGAAAACATCACTGTAGTATTTGAAGTGTCTGGCTGCTTTGACTGAAGGTCCTGACTTTGTGACAGTGCAGATAATTACCTATCTGATCCATGGACCAAGACTTCAAGCCTCCATAGGTTTATCTTCATACAGAGGAATCCAGCTTCTACTTCCCAAGTGTATTCCTATAATGGTAATTATGTTAAATTACTCACAGAAATCACGGAATATCAGCGCTTAATGTGTATGCAAACGCTGAATGTATCAGAGGAGTCAGAAAGTACAGCAAACTGTGATGACGCTTAAATGGTTTGTACCTGAACTAAACTGAGCCTGGTGCAGGTCTCAGACCACGAGGTGTTGCCATCATCAGACCATGGCTGCGCACGTAAACATAGCGCCACTAGTGGTGGTTGCAAAAAGGTCGTGGGTTCAATTCCTGGGCTGACGCTTGTCCTTTCTGCGTGGCGTTTGCATGTTTTCCCCGTGTCTGGGTATTCCAGTTTCCTCCCACCTCCAAAGACACGCAGCTTAGTTAAGAGAGAAAGAACGATACTTTAGTGATCCCCGTTGGGAAATGAATTCTCTGCACTTTAACCCTAACCTCAATGAGGAGCAGTGGGCAGCAAACACACACACACACAACAGCGCCCAGGGACCAACTCCAGATCTTCCACCATGCCTTGTTCAGGGGCGACGGCAGGAGTGCTTAGGCTAACACGCCTTTTTTTAACATTTAACATTCTACATTGTGTATAGGTGCACGTGAGCATGCGATTCAATCGTCTGTCTCTATGTGTCGGGCCTGTTACAGACTGGTGACCTGTCCAGGTTGGACCCCGGCCCGATCCCTGCTGGCATAGGCTCCACCCCAGATAACGGATGGAGGTTATTTGCTCCGCTTCGGGGTATTTGCAGGAGTAGTACAGCAATACAAATGTTTCAGGGATACACACTTTTCAACACGATTGTGTTGAGTCGCAGAACATGAACATACAACTTTTGAACACAGCTCCTGTAAACATTTTGTTTCGTATGCACATAACGTGAGAGAGACACGTAAACACAATCAAACACGGTTAAACATCTCAGGATGAGATACTGAGTGTCAGACTCAGTAGAGCAAGATTTATGAAGACAGACAGGTGCAGACATCCACACGAGATGTCTGAGGAGTGACACACAGAAACACTGCTCGACCTTTAACTCAACAAACTGTCTGTCTGTCCAAACTCTCTCTCTCTGCCCCCCACACCTCCAGCCTCCCTTCTGGAATGCACTGGACGATGGGATAGGGGCCCGTGGAAGCTCGCAGCCTCCTGATTGGCTGCCTGCCCTGGGTCCTGCCCTATAAGGAAGTGATCTGAAGCGTGAAGGAGGAGGTGGAGGAGGTGCGCTCCATGTTAGGGATGGAGGGATGATGGAGGGATGATGGAGGAGGAGGAGGCTACATAAACCAGGAGTTCTGAGCTTCAGGCTCTCACTTCTGTCCAGACCCCCCCACACATCCCAGCAGGCCACGGTAAGACACCATTAACTCATGTTCGTCAACCTCATCTTCTTTCTTGAAACTCCTCTTCCTTACTCTCATCTTTCACGTCCTCCTTGAGCTCTGTCACTGCTCCTCTCCTCCTCTTCCTTTCATGGTAAAACCAAAGAGGAACATCTCTCCTCTTCCTCCTGCTCTCTTTCACCTCTTTCTCCGCGTCTCCATCATCTTCTCTCCTTGTCTTCCTCCTCTTCTTCCTCCTGATCTGCCTCCTCCTGAATTCAGTGGGTTTGAGTTTAAATTGAAAAAAAAATCTGCCTTCTTGCCCTTCCTCATACAGAGTAGAATAGAGTAGAGTATATTTATATTTTTATTGATCACTAATCTGATTTTTAAAAATGTGTTACACTGATCATCATGAGGCAGATCAAAGGTTTTCTGTGAGTTTCTGATGATGATGTCAATGGTTTAAAGGTTGACGGTCCAACATAGTGTTGTTTATTTTGTAATTGTGGAGATGTTTGATGATTTTACATGAATCGTTGCAAGCTAAATTTTTGTAACAAAAACAAATGGAATGGAAGAACTAAGGCTCGAAGTCATGACATCATTGTATGTTCCTCTGTGTGTTCTGAGTTTTCCGTGCTTGAGTTTTGTGTGTCCACCCTGAGTGTTGTCTGGCAGGCGTGGCTTGAATTTGAGAACCAACATCCAGCACCATGACAACCACAATCCATACATGGATATATTTCTCCTTCCTCTACGTGTCAACAAGCAGACAGCACAAATCATCTCCATTTTAAGCAAGCTTTAGATGATTTCATGTGAGCGTTAAAAACAGAAGAATAAAATTATATGTGATTCACAAGATATCCAGGATTATTCACAACTTTCCATTGTAAGTGGTTCCCAAAAAGGAATGCTGAATCTTTTTTAAGCTCATTTTAGTGGTTATTTCTGATTTTCCCCAAAATTCCCAAATTTTTTACACCAACATTATGGCTTATTCCAAAACTTCACTTATTTCCATAACAATGACCCAGATGACTGAGAGCATTCACAATCACTCTTATTTTCAGTTTTAATTGTTTGGCTGAACAACTTTTTGATGCATATTAGTCCTAATTTCCCTCAGACATTCAGGTACTTTAATCCTTTCTGAGTTATTTCAAATATTGGAGAATTTCACCTTACAGAACTCTTCCACTGATCGTTTGAGACTATGCTTAATTTTTTGCTCAGTTTTAGAAAATTCTTAATTATTCTAAATACTCACAAATCCAACCAGAGCTCAGTTAGAAGTTAAAACAGTTTGACATCATCAGTTGACATCACTGCTGCATTTGTACAATGTACAATATTGCTACTAATTAGATCATCGGATGTATACAAGAGAATAAAACTCTGGCGCTGTAACTGTAGGCGATATCAAGACACACATAAAGTATTTTCTGCTGTGTCACGCTGCTGACAATTTTACACTTAATGCTTTTCTGATATGTGACAATCTGAAAAGTTTTACTTTGCTCTCAGTCCACTGATGTCCATTTCCTACATCCAAAAGAGCTGAGACATCAGATGACTTCACGTCACGTCACTCTTTTCCAATTGATATGTCACGATGCACAATTTATTATTGATTCACTTGTTAAATTGTCAGTGTAGACACAGCCTCAACGTCCGTTTTATTTTTGTTTTCTTGTACATAGGGTAGTATAAAGACATTTCTGCTTTGATTTGTATGGATGAATTTATTGCCTGACTGCAAGTACAGAAAAGTTAAACTTTGATTCTACAGTTATAATTCTAACAAGACATCATGTAGAATTTTACAGTAGATTTCTTTACAGCGGGACTTTCACACAGTCACTTAAACATCAATTTAATGAAAAATACAACAACACACACACACATACACACACACGCACACACATCTGACTGTGTGTTGGCTAAAAATTGGAGAAATATTTGATTCTGAACCTCATGACTAAATATGGAGACATGGATCTCCTCTGTGTGTGTAGAATGTGTATAAGGTCAGGGCAGAGGGATGGAGGAGTGGGAGGAGAGAAGTTAGGAATTAAAGGAGGAAGAGTGAACGAGAAGGGGGGAGAAAGGGAGACAAAGGGGGAGAAAGGGAGAGAGATCGCAAAGGAGAGGGAGGGAGACAGAGAAAGAGTGAGGGAGAGAGAGAGAGAGAAAGAGTGAGGGAGAGAGAGAGCATACCAAACACAGTCAGGTCTCTTCTTTATGCCCTAATTAGGAAATTTTCCCAGAGTTCTTTGCTCATTCACTGGTGCTGAGTTTGTTTTGAGGTGTGTGTTTGTGTGTTGTACTTAAAGTAAAACTTTAAGTTTACTTTTGAAAATAGTTCTTAAACTATTGTTAAAATATTATTTAAATGTTGAGTTTGAAAAAAGAGAAAGATCAATATTAAAAATTCTTGGAGAATAAATGTACAAATGATAACTAATATAATAATAGATGAGGATGAATACTAACTCTAGTTAACTCTCAATAACTCTTAGTAACTCTCTTAAATTGATATTGTAGAATGTATGATTTTTGTAGTTTTTCATTTGCACTAAAACATCAAAACCTGTGTGAAGTTTAATTGTTTTAACAGTGAATAATATTAATTTACTCTGTGTCCCCCCGGCCCCACAGTCTGACCTGTGTGTAGTCGTGTAGGTACTCGTCAGCGCCCCCTGCCTGCAGCAGTCATGTGTGATGAAGAGGAGAGCACCGCTCTGGTCTGCGATAATGGCTCCGGCCTCTGTAAGGCGGGCTTTGCCGGAGATGACGCCCCACGAGCTGTCTTCCCCTCCATCGTGGGCCGGCCCAGGCACCAGGTGAGCTGATTGGTCCCTGGGCAGGAACAGGAAGTACTTCAGCCGATAATGTTGCTATACTACTATTGTGTTTACAGTGGAAGTAATTCCAGCTGTAGTGTTAACAGTAACATTTGAATTAAAACACTTGAAATTGGACGGATGCTGTGAAAAGGGCACATCCTCCTGTAGCGAAACAACACCACTGCAGCAAAGCCACACCTGTTGTTGAATCACTTAATTGACAACTTAGTGTTTTTACCTGTGTGTCTGTCTGTTTCTGACTCTGTCTCTGTTTGTGTCAGGGAGTGATGGTGGGTATGGGACAGAAAGACAGCTACGTGGGGGACGAGGCTCAGAGTAAGAGAGGAATCCTCACGCTGAAATATCCCATCGAACACGGAATCATCACCAACTGGGACGACATGGAAAAGGTAACAAACACAACCAAAGTGACACACACCCAACACACACACACACGCACACATGTGCTAAGAGTGAATGGTGTGCTGTGATTGGTCAGATCTGGCATCACTCCTTCTACAATGAGCTGCGTGTGGCTCCCGAGGAGCACCCCACCCTGCTGACCGAGGCTCCGCTCAACCCCAAGGCCAACCGGGAGAAGATGACACAGGTAATGACGTAACTACACAACAGAGAAGCTGCAGTGATTGACATCAATGCATCACGCCTTTTAATCCTAATCTTTTTGTTCAGATCATGTTTGAGACCTTCAATGTTCCTGCCATGTACGTGGCAATTCAGGCCGTCCTGTCGCTGTACGCCTCTGGACGAACCACAGGTCATTACAAACTCCTCTTCATCTTCCTCCTTCTCTTCGTATACTGATAAGTTTTTTCTCTTGCAAATCTGAGTGATAAACAACAACTTAATCAGGTTCACTTATCTTAGTCTGTCAATCTGTTTAGTCTCATTCAGCAGTCCTCCTGTCTGTCTATGTGTTCAGGTATTGTTTTGGACTCCGGGGACGGTGTTACCCACAATGTTCCCATCTACGAGGGCTACGCTCTTCCTCACGCCATCATGAGGTTGGACCTCGCTGGTCGCGACCTCACTGACTACCTCATGAAGATCCTGACCGAGCGAGGATACAGCTTCGTCACCACTGGTAAGACAGATCCATCTATCATCCGTCCATAGATCCACTCATCCATAGATCCATCCATCCATTCATCCAACCATAAATCCATCCATAGATCTATTCATCCATCATCCAACCGTCCATCCATTATCCATCTATCTATTATCTTTCCATCATCCAATCATCCAGAGATTGATATCGAGCTATTGAATTTGTTTTACTGTAACATTTTCGAGTAAAGTTTGACATTAAAGATTCTACATATAATGTTACTTAAAGGACATGACTGAGGCCTGTGTCCTTTCTTCCTTCGCCTGTCTTTTGTCTTTTGACATCCGTGTCTGAGCAGCAGAGAGAGAAATCGTGCGTGACATCAAGGAGAAGCTTTGCTACGTGGCTCTAGACTTTGAGAACGAAATGGCAACCGCTGCGTCCTCGTCCTCCCTGGAGAAGAGCTACGAGCTTCCTGACGGACAGGTCATCACCATCGGCAACGAGAGGTTCCGCTGCCCTGAAACGCTCTTCCAGCCGTCCTTCATCGGTCAGACATCTGTCCAATTTATAGAACCTTTAGAGAAGCTTTTTGAAAATGTTCCCGTTGGGGTTAATTTACCCAGAAAGCGGTTCTATAATTATCCTGAAGGGCATGTCGTCATTTCAGAAAACTGTGACAGAACATTGGTGAAAAACAATGTGAGAAATAACAGTTGAACTCCAATCAAATGCAGGTATGGAGTCGGCTGGCATCCACGAGACCACCTACAACAGCATCATGAAGTGCGACATCGACATCAGGAAGGACCTTTACGCTAACAATGTGTTGTCCGGCGGAACTACCATGTACCCAGGTATCGCTGACCGCATGCAGAAGGAGATCACCGCCCTGGCACCCAGCACCATGAAGATCAAGGTGAGAGGTCATGCAAATGCTGTGGTCAAACTGGTGGACTTTTAAAGACATGCAAGGACAACGTTTTGGACAAACAAACGGAAAAAAGACAACGATAGAAAACCATAGTAAATAAAAGACTGAGGATGAACAAGAAGAGAAAGAGAAAGACACCGCCGGACAACAATGAGACTCCCTGACAGATCGACTCTCCCTCTCATAAACATGTCTCATAATTCCATATTTCATTGTCCACCTTTCCACGAAATTCTGTAACTTCAATGACTTTTTGAGTTGATGTGGTAACATACACAAAGACACAAGTAGACAAATGTCCTTGGTGGGCCTAAGAGGATCTTTCACTATTTGGCCTCTAGAGGGCAGCAAAAATTGCAAATGTTTACTTCTCTTTTTATTTCTTATTAGGATCTTTGCAGTTAAACAGCATCAGACATGTGAATTTTTATTTAGTACGTATTCCAATGGTTTTAAGAGCCTAAATTTTATGGTACTTTCTCTTTGCTCCCCGCAGATCATTGCCCCCCCAGAAAGGAAATACTCAGTGTGGATTGGCGGCTCCATCCTGGCATCCCTCTCCACCTTCCAGCAGATGTGGATCAGCAAGCAGGAGTACGACGAGGCCGGACCTAGCATTGTCCATCGCAAGTGCTTTTAGAACGCTCTGCCCTGGTCATTGCCTTCCATCCACCCTCCTAGCCCTCGTTCTCGTCTTTTAGTCCTCACTAGCCTACCTTCACTTCAACCTAACAATTCGTTGGGCTGTTTCCCAAAAACACGCAGCCAGTAAAGATGGCAGCAGAAAGTTGGATGGATATTGATAGTAGCGGAAAGCTAAATGCATATTTCTGGTGTGATTTTGTTCTGTAGGTTCAACCAAAGTCATCTTTTGTGACATTTCACATTTTCATGGAACTGAATCCATCCTTTAATGTCTGAAATACTGCCAATGATGATTAGGAAAACATTCAGGTTTTCCCTGTTTGCCTGTAAGACTGAATGTACCACTCGTCCTCTATTTGAGCCTCACAGTCTATTTTGTTAGCGTTTCTGTCAATATGTGCGATATTTTAGTGGAATAAATAGAGCTTGAAGTTTGCCCCCCTGGTGTTATGTTCAATTGGGGATGTTATTGAGCGAACATTATTACGTGCAAACTGTAGGATTCAGATAAATTTAGTTCCCCCTGCTGGACGATGTGGTTATCACAGTGGGAAATGTGTGATGTGATGTAATCCACATGTAAATGACACCTGATCGAAAGGAAGGAAAACAATAAAAAGCTTTCATACAAGAAAACTCTTTTATGCTGCAGATTCATTCGGAGAAGGGCCCGACGCACATTCATGAGAGACAAAACACAGAAATCAGAAAGATGAGACACAGAGACAGACGGTGAGAGCACACCGTCTCACTTCAAGCTTTTATTATTTTCTGTTTTATTAGTTTCTTTGTCAGTTTTTAAATGACGTAATCCTTCATCAAGTGTTTCACCAAGTTACAAAATGCAGCAGTGAAATCCCAGACATGGACAAGGAGAGGGCCAGCAGCAATAAAAAACAAAATACAAAACACATAAGAAATAAAAACACAATAAAAGGGGAAAAAACAGTAAAAAAATAGCATATTTATGCCAATAACTCAACACCTGGATAAATTTCAGAAGCAAAAAACATAAACATTAACAAATTCACAGTTTGCACTTAAAAAATAAAAGAGAGGGACCGCCCCGTCTGTCATCTGAGGTCCAACAAGCTAACCTTTGAGTCTCTGACCACCACATGTTTACATACCTGAGAGAGACAGACAGACAGAGAGAGAGAGAGAGAGAGAGAGAGAGAGAGAGAGAGGTCTCGTTAAGACCCAGAGGGCACTTTCCCAAAATGTCAGAAATATTCCTTCAGTTTTTCTCTCTCTTGCTCACACACACACTTACAGTGAAGAGAGAAGGATCCTTAGAGTGAGGATGGAAACCTTTCAGTCTGCAGGCTGAAACCTCCAACATCCCAGAAGAGGTTAACCTGAAAACACCGGTACTGAGGAGAGAGAGCGGGAGGGAGGAGGGCAGGGAGGGAGACACAGAGAGAGAGAGAGAAATGTAAATTGAGGCCCTCAAGAGTTGAATTGTAGGACAGTGTGTGTGTGTGAGACCCACTCGCTGTGTTTGGGGGCACAGACAATGGCAATGGCCTCTGGCAGCATCAGCTGGTAGGAGCAGTGAGTGTGGAGGTCCACACTAGAGAGGAATGCTGTCTGCGTGGGGTGAGTCTGCAGAAGACAGAGAACGGGGTGGGAGTGGAGTAAGCACAGAGACAAAGCCAATGAGCAAGAGAGCGGGATGCGTGCACACACAGAAAGTACAACAGAGGTCAATAGTGTGTGTTTGTGTTTGTGTGTGTATCTGCATGTCCTTTATCTGTGTTTGTGTGTGTCTGTGCCTGCGCTGGTATGTGCATACATGGATCCAGCCCAGTGTCAGCAGGTTCTGTTGGTCCTGGAAACTGAACAAATCCTCCACATTCTCCATGTCACAGAAATCAGGACCAGCAGACTGCTTGGGAACCACAACATGAGTCAGCAAAAACTCATTCTGTGTCTGAGAGAGGGGGAAGAGAGTGAATGTCAACAAAACAGAGCACATAATACTCCATACTTAAAACATGTGGAGTACTAAACAGTAAATACTAAAGAGTTGGTAAAGACCAAAGAGTCAGGTAAGACTGAAGAATCAGTAAAGACAAAAGCGTCAGGACAGACCAAAGAGTCAGGTAAGACTGAAGAATCAGTAAAGACAAAAGCGTCAGGACAGACCAAAGAGTCAGGACAGACCAAAGAGTCAGGTAAGACTGAAGAGTCAGGTAAGACTGAAGAGTCAGTAAAGAGTTAGTTGAACCAGCCTCACCAGTCTTCCACACAGCACTCCACATGTCTCGATTCCTCTGGCTGTGTTGGTGTCGGCCAATAGGAGGAAGCGGTACGTCAGATCTCTGGGAACGACCACACGCCGCAAACCCACCACACGCTGAGCTGCATACGTATATAATGTATGTGTTGGTACATCCATCTGCTTTGTGTATGTCTGTGTACTCGGCTCTGTGTGTACTTACTGTGTACTCCAGCGAGAGGTTGACGAATTGCAATTGGTGGCCTGTTCCGGATAGCATCCGCCCCCTGGGACAACACTCTGCTTTTAATTGGCTGCTGGGACAGACAGGAGCAGTCCATCACCTCAGACACTTTGTAACCCCCCTAAAGGATAAATGAATGATTGCAAACTACTTTCAACCAATCATACCACAACACCATGAGAACTATGGACATACCAGGAGTACTAGCAGGGGTGGCTGGTATAAGTGGGCTGACAGGGCTAAGATAAGAACATTATATTAAAAAATACTTTCACAAATTATTTTAGGTTTTGGTGGAACGTAGAGCTGCAATAGCAACAAAAAGTCATTAGAAAAAGCACAGGATATAGCCAAAAGGGCTTATTTTTTACAGCCCAAGCACAGCAACATCAACACCATTTTCGTAGTGAAGTGAGTGACAGGTGTCCTGACACACCCCCTTGATTAGCTGCTCATTTTGGCTAAAGTCATTCAGCCCACAGGCCACTGAGCTTCAACCAATGGGGTGGGGTGGGATCTGCAAAGAGAAACTGAAAGGTGAGCTGACGTTGATGTACAGCAGATGTCCCTGTTTTAGGATGATGAAGAGTTATCTTATCTTTGGTCCAGAAATACGGCATTGGGGAAAAATGATTCATAGAATACAATACACGGTAGACAGAACCACCAGATGGCCAGAAGCAGTATCTTTGTCCTCGACCACATCCGCAGAGGTAGCTCGGGTGTTCATTGGGTCCCGGGTGGCCCGGTTTGACACACCATCAGACCTCACCTCTGACCGAGGCCCACAGTTCACGTCTGGGCTCTGGGATGCCGTTGCTGAGGGCCTGTGGATAAAGCTCCACGGCACCACAGCATGGCACCCGCTGGCAAATGGTTCGAGTGCGAGCAGTTTCATCATTCCATTACAGCCGCTCCTCACGCCAGCCTCGCAGATATGCATCGGTTTCCTCGGGTCGTTCTACGCCTGCGGACTGCCCCCGCGGAAGATCTCCGGTCCTTGTCTGCCGTGCTGCTCTACGGCCAGCCACTGTGTGTCCCAAGAGACTTAATTCCCAACACCACAAGTTCCTGGTCTGCCGCCTGACAGGGAGCTGCAATCCTGGATGATGCCAGTGCTTTTCTCCCTCTCCCCACCTCATGGCACAGCCTCCCTCACACGTACGTTCCTCCAAGCCTGCAGCTGGCCGGGTAGATATTTATCTGCCAAGATGCCCATCGTCCATCCCTACGGCCCCCATATGATAGCTGCTTCCGTGTCCTGGAGGCACGATGCAAATTCTTTTTGGTTGGGACGTCAGAGCATGCCTCCGTGGACCGTCTCAAGCTGGCTAACCTGGACCTGAACCCTGGACTGTTTCCACCTCTTAAGTAGAGCCGTTTTGGTCGCCTTATTGACCCCCCACCTCGTTGACTGTCACCTTGTTTTTTGGGTTTTGCTGTTATGTTAATTCTGGGGGGGCATTTGTGGCGGCTACAGTCAGAACTACTGAGAGACATTCACCTTAATGTTCTGCGGGCCCCATAATAGTTTACGGTAGCCGTCTCCTTGTTTTCTATTCGCACGTTCCCACATATACTGTATATAATTTCCTGTTTGACACACCCAACACCACAAAGACATTTACAAACTGGTTAAAAATTACTGCACCATACTTAACAACCCACCATTTACTCAACTTGTCTTCTGAACCTCTTTTTTTCTTTTAATTATTAATCATCATTGCCATTTAGGAGAGACAGAGATATTTATTTAGTTATTATTATTATTATTTTTTTTTTTATTCCATTATGATCTCCTTATTTACTTACAACCTGGTGTCTAGGGCCTGCTCCCCATCAAACCCCCCTTTCACATGAAGATTTCTCCTTAAAGCCAAATGAACAGACTCCTCTCGTAGGGGTTGTGTCTCTTCCAGAGGGTACCTAACCCGCAACAGGCCAGCAATCATCTACGGGTAAAGGGGGGGACGGACAGTTTCCTCTCCTTAGTGACGCTCCTCCCCTCTACATTCTTACACACAACACACACTGGTATGCATCACACCTGCCCACATTGAAGCACGTTGATGTGCAGCCACACACACACACATACACGCCACATACATCTTATTATCAAACTGAAACTTGACTAATCTACATTTTTATGTATTTATTCATAAATTACTGTCTGGTTCTCTCTTCCTAACCCACTTATACTGTCCCATAAATGTCTTCAGGTTAATCACTGATCCTGCACTTAATTTATGTACTTATTTAATTTTTTTTTCTGGTTTGTCTCCCACTTGGTGTTTTATTTTCTCTGTATTGTTTTGTATCCCCTCTCAATGTGTTCTGTCAGTGTAAACTGAAAACTGTAAATAAGAAAATAAATAGTATAAAATAAATTCCTTTGTAATTCTACATTTACATTATAATTACGTATGTGTTTTCTTTTGCAGTTATCAACCCCATCTCATCGTTTCTAACAAAACTGTGACAGTAAATAAGACTTATTCTTACATCGTTTATGGTTTGCTAAATACTTTTCCAGTCTGGGAAAAAAAACAAAAAACCGACTACTTGAAAAATATCACTCGCATCAGTAGCAGCAATAGTCGTCAAAGATGGCATTGGCAGTCAAGGCAGATGACAAACATTAGTTAGACCGATTATGTCAGCAGCACTCATTCTTGTATTACCACCAGCAGTAGTGCTTGTATCACTGTATTACTATTACCTTCTGCATCACCTCTTCTACTCTCCTATTGGCCAGTTCTTGACGCTGTAACTGGTCCTCAAAGTAACGGAACTGTTCGGATTCGATCTGCATGCGTCTTAGGGAGGCGACCCGCTGACGCTCCTCCTCCAACAGCAACAGCCGCTGTCTGTCTCCGTCCAACAGGGAAATATGCTGGTGCCGCTGGCCACACCCACCCACCGTCGCTGCTGCCTGACTCTGCGGGAGACAGAAAGTTAAAGAATCAGAGGACGGCGGCGAACAGCAGGGGGCGTGCTCATCATTGCATGTCCACGAGTGACGGTTAGTCCTCAATATGATGCGTGCGTTTGCTTCTGATGAGTTCTGAGCAAACAGCTTCACTGTGTAATGGTGGTGTGGCGGAATGTACAGCAGCTTATTAAACAAACAGAGAGCCTGTCTCACTCCCACGTTGAGTCACTTCCACTGAATAAAACCCATAATGTATCCACAGGCAGCACTCAGCAGGTGTTCAGTCATCAATGGGTAATAACCAATCAGTAATGACACAAATTACTGCCATGTCCAACACAAATAGATCTAATAAATGTGATGAAACACATACCTACACTTGACTGGCCCTGAGCTGATAGGAGGAGAGAGCTGAGTTGTGATTGGAGGACAGACTGGATCTGCGATTAGAGGACAGACCTGAGCTGTGATTGCAGGACAGACTGGATCTGCGATTAGAGGACAGACCTGAGCTGTGATTGGAGGACAGACTGGATCTGCGATTAGAGGACAGACCTGAGCTGTGATTGGAGGACAGACTGGATCTGCGATTAGAGGACAGACCTGAGCTGTGATTGGAGGACAGACTGGATCTGCGATTAGAGGACAGACCTGAGCTGCAGGGGTGTGTAATAGTGGAAAATTTGGTTTCAATCCAATACCATGTAAATACAGGGTCACTATCCCAACACCAATATGATACCAAAATGTTTCTTTTAGAAGCAGCTCATGTACTCATGTAGGAGAGAACAGGATGTGATGATTTATAAGGTGAATGCATCAGTAGCCTAAATCTGAAAACATTTTCATGACAAATGATTTTCATTTTTTTTTTTCTTTCATCAAACTTCTCTGACTTTTTTGAAAATGAACAAAAAGTGCACACAAATACAGTATATTGAGATAAATAAACAAAGTGCAAATAATGGACAAAAGTGCAAACTACCCTTCCCCAGGATCGTTCCTGGATGAGCCACCCTGCTGTGCCTCTGATTGGGTTGGGTTTCCGCATGAATGTCATGATTGGTTGGAACAGTATGGAGCAGAAAAGCAAATTGAATGTACAGAAAATGAACGTGTTAAACAAGATTGATGCCTGTTTAAATTTAAACAGACGACAGTCTTCAAAAGACGAGACGTAGTATTGCAGTATGCTTCTATCTATCTATCTTTGGGATCGATCCATCCTCCCCTACCGAGCTGTAACTGGAGGAGAGACCTGAACTTTACTTGGAGGACAGACCTGAGTTCCAACTAAAGGACAGACTTAAGCTCCAACTAAAGGACAGACTTGAGCTGCGATTGGAGGACAGACTTGAGCTGCGATTGGAGGACAGACTTGAGCTGCGATTGGAGGACAGACTTGAGCTGCGATTGGAGGACAGACTTGAGCTGCGATTGGAGGACAGACTTGAGCTGCGATTGGAGGACAGACTTGAGCTGCGATTGGAGGACAGACTTGAGCTGCGATTGCAGGACAGACTTGAGCTGCGATTGGAGGACAGTCATGCGCTGTAATCGGAGTACAGACCTGAGCTGTGATTGGGGGCGAGACGTGAGCTGTGAGGTATTCGCTGTGCTCTTTGCTGTACTTCTCCTGGAGACGCTTCTTCAACTCGTCTTTACGAGGAAACGCCACTTCCTGTAGTTTCTTGAGGGAGGTGGGGGGTGACAGTGATGGACAGAGACAACAGGCCATAAATTTTATACTTTTAACTTCAGGTTTAACAGGTGAACAGGTTTATTCCAACATGTCTGTCTGCACCAAAACAAGCCATAGGCACAATTCCTGACTTGAAAGACAGATTTAAAAACTAGTCCAGGAGTTTCAGGACTTTCAAACCTTCATGATGAGCTGTTTCTCTGGAACGTTGCACTGCTGATAATCTCTGTGACCAGGCAGCTTCTCAACAAATAGACTGAGAGAGAGCGAGAGACAGAGCGAGTGAGAGATATCGCTTCAGCTTTTCCTTCAAAACGTCAGTAATGCTTCTCTGTCACCAATAGAGGCCGTTGTTAAAGTCATGCCTGACTACACAACAGAAGTAGTGAACACAAACTCAGACTTTTGTGTTTTAGTGAACAGGACGAGAGCGTGGAGGAGCGTTACCATGGTAACCCTGCACGATTATTCCAGCTAACCTGAGCTTGTGACATACACACAGACACACTCACTCACTCACTATTCTCTTTGTACACATTCTGTGGATTCAGCTTTAACTTTCTGTCCAGCATCCAAGATGAAAGAGAAGAGTGTTTTAAATGTGTACTGAATGACACACTTTATACATGAACACACATTCC
Source organism: Brotula barbata (assembly GCA_900303265.1). NCBI lineage: Eukaryota > Metazoa > Chordata > Actinopteri > Ophidiiformes > Ophidiidae > Brotula > Brotula barbata. Next base: position 9,635 of record OMNV01027445.1, on the reverse strand, counting down.
TCTGCTGATCATGATTTAACCAGTAAATGTAAAGTTCAGACTGGGGGTGGAGGTATGGGTTCCCACTCGGGGTGGAGGTTTGGGTTCGGACTCAGGGTGGAGGATTTGGGTTCCCACTCGGGGTGGAGGTTTGGGTTCCCACTCGGGGTGGAGGTGTGATAATCAGCCATGGTGGTTTGTTTAAGTGAAAGAGACACTGAGGGTCTATCTTGTCTGTCTAATCTAAGGTTTGATACTATTGTGCTTTTCCAAAGCAACAGTAACAGAACCATACATTTGTCTGAGCACACGCGTGTGGAAACAGGGTCACTGCAGTAAAACCCATGTTGAGTACTGCCTGTTGTTGCGTAGCATTCTTACGTGATGAACTTGGTGTAGAGCACATAGGCATTCTCCAGGCTGCCCTCCTCCAGGTAAACCTCTGCCATGCGCTCCATCTCCACGCCCGAGCGGAAGTACCTCCGAGGGGCAATGTCCTCATTGATCTCCACGCTGCAGCCCATCTTCGCCAGCGCTCGCACGCGCTCTGCCGCTGTCAATGACACGTCGGTGTAGTCGGGCTCTGCTGCTAGCTTCTTCTGCACGACGGCACACAGAAAGCGAGGAGTGCTTATTTTCAAAATTATAACCAATAGTACATTTTATGTGTGTTTGTGTAGCGCGATAAATCTCTAAAACATCTTCACTTGTTGCTTCTTTGCGGTTCTCTCCCATTCCACAGGAAGGGGAACGAACCGGTAGAGTGAGTCAGTAGAGTGGGCCGCCCGGTTTGATCCCCAACTGCCACTGTGCACATTTCGAAGCGTCCTTCAGCGAGACGCTGAACCTAAGTTGCTCCATGGGCTCTCATTGCCCAATTTCATTCCCGTACGTAACAAAATTCTGAATATGACCAATAAATGCAAAAGCCCAATTCTGATGTTTGTGTATTTTCTTCTTCCATTTTGTGAACCTGAAGGGAAAATAATCCAAGTCCAAAGGACGATGAGCTGAGCAGACCTCTTTCAACTCACTATCAGTGTTGGCTACAATACCTTCTCTTCACGCAGTTTGTTTGAATGGTTGATGGAACGCATTTCTATCGAGCACTTTTATCCAAAGCACTTACAACGTTTGCCTCTCATCCATCCATTTACACACACATTCACACACCAACAGCCGATGTAACCGTGCAAGGCCCACTTCCTTGTCGGGAAGTGTTGTTGTTGTTCATTCAAGAAACAGAACACATCATTTGTTTGTATTGTTTACAAGCTCTCACGCCAACTCCTGAATTTCATGCGTTCCAACAAACATTTTCCAGTGCGAAAATTTTAATGCATTACAGAAATGATGTCCACTTATTCTTAGTTTGAGTGAGGCCTTCTGTTCAAAAATTATTTGAAATAAGAGGTGAAATAAGGAGACATCATCCTGTATACCTAAACATGAATGCAGGGTTTTTAAGGCAGGAAGCTCACATGTACCATCATCACCCTGAATGTAGCGTTTGTTCTGTGTCTCTCTCTTCAGAGGAGGAGATGGATAACCCCTCCTCTGTTCATGCTCACTGTGCGCGAGTGTGTGTGTGTGTGTCCTTCACTGTTGTACTCAAAAAAATGAAGAGTAGAGATAAAAGACATTTGCATTCGAGGATTTGGGGTGCTGGTAAAAGAAAAAATGGAAGGTAAGAAATGACACAGAACGAAGGAAAGAAAGGAGGGGGGGAAACACCGTGTGTACTGGGTGTAACAGACATCTGTGATGATGACACTTGGAAAACAATGGTGATGTCACCAATAAACACCAGTTGGGCTTTTATTTTGAAGGCACCGCATTGGAATATTTATCTACAGCGCACGCACACACACACACACACACACACACGCACACACAACCTCAATCACTCACTCACTCAATGACTCACTCACCAGAGTTAGTAAGCTGAAGCCTTGTTCCATCGTGTGTGTGTACGTGTGTGTAGTGTGTGTGTGTGTGTGTGTGTGTGTGTGTGTCACAGGCTCTGGTTGGCCCATAGCCGGCTCATCCATCTGCCACCTCCCATGATGCTCCACTACAGGGGAGAGAAAAAACATGGAGTCAACAAATAGGGGGTAGATGGGTAGATGGACAGACAGATAAATAGATGGATGTCTGGGCAGATTTAGAGTTTAAAAATTGTCAGGATGAAATAATATCTCCCAGATTTTTCTGTCATAATCTCAAGTGTTAAACTGTTGTCTTTGTTGTTGATCTTTGTGACCTGCACTGATATCAAACTCAGTTGTCCTGAGTCCAACAGAGGTCCAACAGCAGCTCATCCTTACATCAGTGTTATGAGATAACACCAAAATTCACAGATTACACCACGACGGAAGAGAAAAGTGTGGAATCTTCCTCTGAAGATCAATCAGAGCAGCAGGTATTTTATCTGCCATCAGACACTCATAGCGTGGTCTATCCTTCAGTTTGCATTAGTTACCACAACAACAATAACTAGGCGATTTAACATCAGACAGGAGGCAAAAGGAAGCAAACAGCTCCATTTTACTACAGCCGGGCCGGAGGCTGACGCCATGGCAACACTAGGTGTCCAAACAATAACTAGACCACCTGCACTCCCTGTTACGGATTCTGACTGGAAGATGGGAATTGATGGTACGGCTTTGTGCTCCGCCCACATCCTGTCACCCAAGCATGCTGCTCTACAACCACCACACCCACCCAGTCCACTGACCGGATCAGCCGCTTCTGTGCCCTGATGCCTCATGGGCGTCTGACTTCCTGATCGACAGGACTTGAAATTAAAACGCCAAAGTACCAAGCCATTGCTGTCCACCATCAAATCACTGATGCAAAGATAAAGGTGTGTTGATGAGATGAAATCCCTAGAAAACATCGCAACATTCCTCCTCACCAGATACCTGAGTGACTAGTACGTCACCTGGACGGCTTAAGGTGGACTGGACTTCGTTTGATGGATATTATAAAGTTCAGTTGGCTTAAGGTGGAAACTAAAGGGGACTCTTCCCTAAAGCCCTGGTAAATAAATGTTCAGGAAAAATACAAAACAAAATGTGTTTCATCTCCTGTAAGTTAAAAGTGAGAATACATTTGCACCATTAAAGGAAATCAGCGTCTTTCAACGGGTTCTAGCAGTCAGGTAGCACAGTGTGGACAGCAGAGGAAAAGAAATGAAATGAATTGATTTACCGGTTGTCGTCCGTTTTCTTCTCAAGCGCTGCGCGCCATCTCCGCCGCTGTCACGTGTGGACCTGAGAAACGAGCAAATGACCACGAGGAATGAGAATACAATCGGCCTTTTCAAGCAGAAACGTGATGGAAATGTGGTGAAATGATTTTAACGGAGGATAAAATGGCTGAAAAGCTGCTGGCACACACAAAGATTCTCTATTCAACAAGATGAATCACTCTGCTGCTTAAAAAAAAAACCTGTCCCGGCTGTCAAAGCGGGCGCTTCCCTCTGCGCAGGCGCAGACGTCCTACAAACAGGCGTACACATGTGATGAGGTCTCACTCTTTAACAACGGTAGAGGCTCTCATTTTAATTTGTAAAATAGATTCTCTCAGCGTCCAAGTGAAAAAAAACAACCTTTGAATCGGGAAAACAACAGAAAATATTAGAAATCAGAAAGAAATCACAGAGGGTCTGGTTTAGAATATTAAACTTGCTGGAGTAATTTTAGCTGTGTCTACCAGTAGGGTAGGGAGAATCGTGTAAGATAAGACTACACACCACACACCTGATCAATGCCCCCAGTTTTTTCAGTCATCTGTTTATTGACATTTTAAGTTACTGAGAAAGCCTTAGCCAACGCTACATCAACCATTTGTCAAAGGAAAAAATCAAAATGACATTTGTGTATCAATCAATCAGACTTTATTTGTATAGCACTTTTCATACTAACAAAATGTAACACAAATATTAATGTTTTACATAATTAAAACAGCATCAAAACAACCCCTACCCCGCACACACATACAAAAAAATCACTCAATAAAAACTGGGACTGAGCAACTGCTGTCATGGTAAATGAACTCTACTGTGCTTTCATCCAAAGCACTTTCCAACGTTTGCCTCACATTCACACACCGACAGACGAGGACCATCAAAGGCCCACTTGCTTGTCGGGAGCAGTTTGAGGTCAGGGTCTTGCTCGGGGACCTCTGACATGGACGGGCGGGGGATCGAACCGACACCGAAGCCATGTACCCCGTATCATAAATCACATCCATGTAATGAGGAAACACTGAAGGTAGAATAAAAAAAATTCAAGAAAAGCAAAATAAGACAAAAAGTGACATGTAAAAACAAAGATAATAAAATACTAAAAGAGAGGAGGTAAGTAAAACCAAAATTAAAAGATATTTAAAGGAAAACAATCCAGAAAATAAGAAGAGAATGAAATGATACAGCAAGAACTGGCAAAGAGTAAAATGTAAAAAGCTTTTTAATATAACCCTCTGCCCCCAGTTGATGTATGAACTGAGATGCGGTGGGCTAAACAATCAACGTTTAGCTTTCTTGGTGTTACGAAGCCTTAACTCACAAATATACAAACATTTTTGCCCAATACTAAGTAGTGCAAAATTTTGGTGTCACAATTTGCCACTTACATCCTTGATTGCAATGATTGTAACAGCTGACAGAGACTTCAATGAAAGATTTTGCCATTAATAAAAATAAAACATTTGCTAGATAAATGAAGCAGGACATCACATAACATGACGACAGAATAAAAAACTGTTTGATCTTCATGCTGGAATTTCACTTTTAGTCAATGCTCTGAATGTTTAAAAATGATGAAGCAAATTTATCATTACTCCCTTTTTAGCAAAAGTGTGTTTCAAAGTGATTCCTCCATTCTAAATATATTCTTAAAAAGTATATATACATTTTTTTATTGTAATGACTCAAAAACAGACGGCTTAAAGCTAAAATGTTTGAGTTAACGTTCTTTGCACAAGATCTGAAACTTTACATGCATTCATCAGACTTTTTCTTCATGTTTTTATGTTTTATTTCTTTCCTTCTTTAAACTCTGTAGGCATTAAATGAACTGAACTGAACTCTTCATAAACCTCTAACTTTGATTTGTTTTAGGGTGTTTACAATTTGTGTCTGTCCATACCAACATTTAAATAAAACAACTGAATCTTCTCCGTCTTGGTAATTACTTTTAATAAAAGTTTTTTATTTTGTTTTTGGTTCCACGCGTGACGTCACTTCCTGTCCTGTACATTGTGTAGCGACCTGCCTCACATCAAACCAAGTATTTCCAAACACAGAATCTTCATCCGAAACAGGAAGTAAAAGTCACCTGTGCCAAAGGAAACGCTCAAGAATATCAACCAAAGATGTTAGATCTTAAAAACGTGAAAAGTGAGGCTGTTCTAGTTGAAGCCTCCAGGCGGCACCGTGGAGTGGTGATTAGCACTGTCGTGGGTTCGAATCCCCGGGTCGACCTCCACGCCTTTCTATGAGGAGTTTCCATGTTCTCCTCGTGTCTGCTCCGGTTTCCCCCACCTACAAAAACATGTGCGTTAGGTTCATCACTCCTGCCGCTGCCCCTGACCAAGGCACTAGGAGGATCTGGAATTGGTCCCCGGGAGCTGTTGTGTGTGTGTTGAAGTGCAGAGAATTTATTGATCATTTACGGGGATCAACAAAGTATCCCTCTATCTTTCTTTCTTTTCTTTCTTGAAACGTGCAGGTGTGTCACCTCCGACGTCACGTATGGAAAAAATTCGGCCTAGAGTGACACTTCAAAATAATAGCACGAATTTTCAAATCGTTTCTGATTTTTTATTGCCTTTATCGTTTGTCAACGTTCAAACATAAATGGCGCCTAATACGCAAAGAATATCTCGAAAACGACCCAGAAGACACAGATTATCAATGACAATCACCCAAACATAAACATTAAACTCCCTCCTGGTTCTGAACTCTCCCTCCTGTGCCTAGTTTATTATGAAGAGGTTTCTACCGGACGTGGCTGTGTTACTAGTGTTAGTGTGGCACTGTCCAGGTGTTTTCCTGCCTGTGGACATGGGGACTGTATACTCTGAGGTAAGACACACCTGACACTCCCTTCCTGTTTCTGTGTCCCCTCTTTAAACCATTTCATCCACGTCAAACATCTGTAACGTCATTCTCGTCAATCAAAGTCATCAACAGACGGACATTTTTTACAGTACGGAAATGTTTGAACTATTTATGAGGGATGAAAGGATTAGGCAAGGATGTGTGGAGTAAATAAATATAGAAAGATAGAGAGATAGAACATAATATCACGATATAATACAAAATAAAATATAGCCAATCAATATAACAATATAATATGATATACATACTGAATACACACATACATACACACACACGCAAATACATACATACATATGTAGACAACAACAATATAGAGCTAAATGTCGGGTTTAACAGTCAGTGTGTTGTTGTCAACTCCAAGGGAGGAAATATGAACACAGATATGGAGTGATGAGGTTTTCATACTGATTCGACAGGAAATCAGCAACGCGTTGTCAGTTGAAAAAAAGAAACGCTTCTGTTTAATCTTTAGGTTGGAATATTTGCATTTTTTTCCAGTTAAACTGATACCTCAGAGATCTGTGGAAGCCACAGACCAGCATAAACTGTCTTTATTATTATCATTCTACACAGAGTGTGAAATGAAAAATCATCTCAGATGGAAAAAACGTAAATAAGTAATAAGATGTCAATATTTTTAACAACAATTCTTTTTAGTGTGAAAATCCTCTTTGATCTCACAGAGATTTTAAAAAATCTGAAATACATTTTATGCCATGTGATGCCAAATTCTTCATCTTGAAACAATCAGAAGGGAGAAAAAACCCTCTGGAATATTTCAACGTGTTTAGGAATCACATGTGTATAAAAACACACACACACAAATTGCCACTGTCTTCTACAAAAACTGACACGACTAAACGTGACTACTGATTTAGAATGAGTTCATTAATATCTATACATGTAAAATGAATTTTGAAGGCCTGGTTTGTGGTGTGTATTTTGTTGCCCTCCATAAGTTAGCACTTTGTGACCTTCTGCTGCCTGGTCACCTCCTTCCTCACTGTTTTCCTCTTCCACTTCCTGCTTGTTCTCCCTCACTGTCCTTTCCCTTTCTTCTACTCTTCCTCACCGTCTTTGTCATCCTCCTGTTCTTCACTTCCTCCTTCTCTTTCTCTTCCTCGTGCAGCCAGCCTGTCAGTCGGCGTACGACGGTGACCTGCGTCATCTGTATCGCCTCCTGAAGGACGAAGGTAAAAACGTGAATGTGCAGGACGAACCCAGCGGCGACACGCCCCTCATCGCAGCCTGCCGCCGCGGTAATCTCAGAGTGGTTCGCTACCTGATGGACAACCGGGCGGACACCGACGTGACCAACAAGGTGGCCTCACTCTCATCATTGTCAGTTTGATTAAATCTGATTTGATTGATTTTTATCATCAGCTTTAGTGTGAATTTTTCCACAAACCCTAAAATTTATGTTCATTTACATTTATGATATTAAAACTTTGCATTCATGTCAGTCATCTACAGCTAAAAACTGATTGAAGGGAAAAAAATCTTCATTTACTAAATGAGATATTTACAATACAAAACGTCGAAAATACTCTGAGAACGACGATGGAAATCAAATCCCAACACGTTTTTCCCGCTTGCTCGCAGAAGCAGAGGACGTGTCTCCATTACGCCTCCAGGAGGACATTGTCTCTGAAGGAATTCCTCCTGATCTGCATCCTCATGCCGATCCTGCTGCTGGGATATTTTCTGCTGGTACGCGAACATTAAAAACATTCAGACGTTTCGGTCATTCGACGACAATTCCTTTAAAGGAGACACGTCGTCGTTCAGACGGAACGGTTTCACGCTTACAGTAACCGGTTGATGTCATCATCTTCACCGGTTTTTGAGAACATGTGGTTGGTGATCAGTGTGATGACGTTAGGTGGCCTCATCCTTAATCTGTGGTGTTAGAGGACAGATTAAGGATTAACAGACGATTCACCAGATAAAATCAGGAAACTAAACAGGAAGAGGAAGAGGGAGATGAACTTCCATGTGAGGGGAAGTCAATCTGCTGGCGTGTGTGATCTTTGCCGGATGGTGTCTCATGTCGCCGGCTTTACAAGTAGCTCTGCCGGTCAGCAAAGCAAAGCTAAGATGCCTTGGAATAAGAGTGAAATGGACTCAAATGGACCGTTGTAGTTACAGAAGCAGCGTCAGAGTGCGGCCCTCATGGAGATGCTGCTCAGCAGTGACGTGAACATTGATGCTGTCGATTATGTGAGTACACACCAAAATCAACATTTTCATTGATTTATTTGACTCTTATTGTTAACTCATTTGGGCCGTTTACGTGCATGTCAAAACTTTGAGGCGTATGTTTACGGACAAAAGATATAAATTGTTTATACGTGATGATTAGATTGACATATATTTGTCCATCTCCTGATCAGGACGAGCTGCTGCGAGATTTAAAGAAGACGGTGCAGCTCACACTTTGTCCGTCTGAGTTTAATTTCACTGCAGGTCACGCACGTGACGGTGCAATGACAGAGAAATCTGGGAGATTTGAGCTCGTTCTGAATCTGACAAGATGGTTGCTTTAATCCATCGTGAAAATTGAAATAGATCACCGGTGCAGGTGCGCACTGAGAAATCGGCCGTGTTTTAGTGTGTGTATGTTTTGTGTGTTGTAGAAGGGGAACACCGCTCTTCACTACGTGTGCTTGAGGAAAAACCATCGTCTGCTCCGTCTGCTTGTGGAGAAAAACACAGACACCTCCGTAAAGAATAATGTATGTATGCAACAAGTCCACATGCACATTTCACCATGAGTTTGAATCCCATCACTTCCTCTTCCTGTCTCACCGTCCAGGACGGAGAGACAGCTCTGGACATTGCAACGCGACTGAAGTTTAAGAAGATCGTCAGCGTGCTGAAGAAGACGCTCTGAGAGATAAAGAGGCAGAGAGAGAGACACACGCAGTATCTCTGAGTGTTAATTCTCATTTAGGATAAAATCTCATTACATTTGAGATTCAATCTGTTTCCTGACTGGTGACAGATTATTGATTTTCTGATTAAAGGTATTGTGGAGTCGTGATGCTGTGATTCCGTTTCATTTCCTCGCTGACATTCTGCGTTTCAGTTGTTCAGCGAATATTCATGTCAGAGGTTCGATGACAGCGGTAACAGTGGTAAATGATAAATGGACTGCATTTATAGAGCTCTGTACAATGTTTACCTCTCATTCATCCATTCATACACTCATTCACACACCGACCGTCGAGGTAACCACGCAAGGCCCGCTTGCTAGTCGGGAGCAATTCAGGGAGCGGTGCCCTCTATTGGTGCTGCTGCAGCAGCTTCAGGATGGATGGAAACATCTGCTGAGGAGCGTCCAGACCCCAGATGAAATCCAGATGTTCCCAGTGTTCAATGTGCTGATGGAACACCAAGTTAGACACCTAGAGATGGAGAGAGAGAGACAGACGGAGAGGTTCGTTCACGGTTTAGTAAGGCAATATTTTATTTTCTATTATGGTTAATAAAAAACATTAATATCAAAAAGGGAAAAAAGGATTTTCAT
>OMNV01027442.1:0-37928 GCA_900303265.1 Brotula barbata | reverse complement strand
CGTCACATGTTCACACCTACCTCCCTCTCCTGTAACGTGATATATTCCTATAAAAGAAACTTGTCTCCCTGCGTCCCCAAAGACGCTCCCTCAAAGTGACTTAAAGCGGGAAGAACTCGACTCACTCTACAATCACATCAGCCATCCAGCTGTGACACCGGACCGCAGCAGCGACATCCGAGGCTCATCTCTACTTGTTTCTCTTTCTGCCTCCATCTGTCTTTCCAACATGAAGGTTTTGGCTCTGGCTTTCTCTATGCTGGCCCTGCTGGCCACAGCAAAGGTAATTATTATTATTTTCATATACATAACCATACATTACAGTCAGAATCTGTTGGGTTGACTCATCCTATTTTCTGGATGTCGGATAAACCAACTTTTAATTTCTTCTTAATTATTTCATGGGAAATCTTGGCTTAATATGCTGTTGTAATACCATAATTACAAACGGTAATGATAACAGGAATGACTTTTAGGAAACTGAGGCTCGTCCGTGAGCCAAAACGTTCAGACTGAAGATGGAAACGACAGTCTTTAACCAAAGTTCTCCAAACATATGATACATTTAATTTGTATGCCAACGGTTTGTGAGAAAACATCCAGACCGACCAACCGACGTGATATTTCCATAAATTATCATTAGACTGAAAATTTTACCTCAGGAGAAACAACACATGAAATATTAGTGTAGTTTAATGAAGTATTAGGTATTGTTTGGATCACTTCTGACTTTACAAAATAATGGATATTTCCATTCAATTCCAAAAGGGACAGGACACGCCTCCACCAACCACCATGACCCCGATGCCTCCAACCAGCCCTACCACCATGACCCCGATGCCTCCAACCAGCCCTACCACCATGACCCCGATGCCTCCAACCGGCCCTACCACCATGACCCCGATGCCTCCAACCGGCCCTACCACCATGACCCCCATGCCTCCAACCGGCCCTACCACCATGACCCCCATGCCTCCAACCGGCTCTACCACCATGACCCCCATGACCAGCATATCTACAACAGACGCCACCATCAGCACCACAGCCAGTGGAACCTGCGGGCTCAGAGTCTCTCTGCTGTTTTCAGTGGTGCCTTTGCTGCTCCACATATTGTGCCCTTGAGCAATGGCAATTCAGATGCACTCTGGTGGTTGAAAAAAATTTTGACGTATCTTGAAGGGACTGATGGATTCAGATAAGATAATAACCATCCTGATGCATTTGAAGGTAACCACTGCACATGAAATGTGACGGATCTGCATGTAAATCACCTGCTATGAATTCATCAGGCAACAGACATTTATTTAATTGAAAAACTGATATGAATATGCACATTATTGAGGCTACCACAACCAAAAGCCTGACATTCAAGACTTGTCGGAACTGATATAAATGCTGTACTGAGATTCACTCGTGAGCTCCATGTATGATGACCTGTTTAGAGATTTCATGCATATTTGTTAAAGATAAATTTATTCTTTCATATGTAGTACATATATACTATGTAAAATATTTGAAATAACTCAATTCTCACTCTTCAAAATGTAATTTAGAATATACTGTAAAATGCATTTCCTGGTATCACGTGCAATAATTTTTCTAGCTCAGATTCACACTGTGGACATTGTGATGACATGATATAAATAATAGATTGTTCACTCGCAATTAAAGTATTTACAATTATTTACAATTAATTATTTATTTAAAATCTGAAATTCCAGCGTAGTGTGTGATTAAAATACTGCTTTCTCTCCCCGAGCCTTTATGGACGTCCAGTTGCACCACAGCTGCGCGTGTGTTATCAAGTCAAAACAAATATATGCAAAAACTCGAAAACTGTTATATATGACTTCATGAAATATGGAAAGTAGTGAGGGATCTTGACTTTAATAAAAAAGTACCAGCAAAGTGTACATCTAATCTTCAGATCGACAGATGGCCAACAGGGCCTGTAGATGATCTCCTTTGAAGTGTTTCTGTTAGGACAAATAACAGAAACAATCAATCATAAACGCAAAATCTCCTCTATTAGAAATAAAAGCACGACATGCTGTTTGCAATCAACTGTTCGATTGAAATGTTTATTCTGAAATATGACAGTCATTTGAGTAGACATCAGATGTCAGTCAGTGTGTACCGACCTGTAGAGCCGTGTAGAGGGAAGTGCCTGTCAGTTTAAGGTAAGCAGCTCGGATACACAGGAGATCTTCCTCACAGTGAGACACCATAATGCCGTGAACGATCGGTGTCTGGAAGAGCAAAACGATTCATGCGTGTAAAGGTGCTGTCATATGGCAGCTCTGGGACGACTTAAAACGTTCCTGAAAGTTTTTTCTGACGAGTGCCGAGACGTGGAACTGTAAGGATTCCGTTTGATGAGCACGGCGACGTGAGACAGACGTGGGACCTTGGGACTTTCTTGAACTATCAAATAACACTAAAGCTTGCTACCATGACAAACTGTCAGTTACAGCATCATACAGTAGGATTGTAAACAAATCATTTATCTCACCCGCCATGGAAAATAGCGTGACAACCAATAAACGCCACTAGCAACAGTGACCAAACAAGGAGACGTGTTTATGTGACATCGTGACATTGGTCTATGTTTTCAGGATCGGGGGTTTTTGTACACCCCATCATAATTCTGGCCGGAAAAAAAAGCTCCAATCAGGATTCTTCTACCCATAAACCTGCCGGGTTAACTTAATCTAAGATCATTTTCGACTAAGCGAGATCACTGAGAGTTAGTTAGGACACATATCGCCTCACCTTCATGGTAGCTATTCTTTGGGCGAGGTAGACATCCGGGTTTTCAATACACTGCACTGCCGTGACACAGAGATCAAGAAATGTCAGTGGACGCACACGTCTGTGCACACACAAACACACACACGAGCCATCACAAACATCTAATGCTTGATGCAAACAGTAAAATGAAGAGAATCTTCTGCCCTCCACACAAACAGGATGGTAAGAAAAAACACAAATGTCTAAAATGTAACTACTCTATTACTAAGTAATCAAAAACTAATAATTAACACACATTTATTACGGTCAAGTCATCCAAAATATTTACCTAAAACTTTCAGTGCCAGTTCAAAGTCGCCAGAGAATTTTTTCTCAATCGCCTCGAGCACCACCAGTCCGCTCTCCAGCTCCAGCCCCATCAACACTGTTCACACAACACACACACACACCGACACACGTTGAGGACTGTTGAAATGACATCATATCAGACACATCTCAGGGACAGTGGGCTGTGTGAGTGACCTTTGTTGAGATGGTCTGTGTCTCTGGAGGTCAGTATGTTGATCCACGGCCCAGCATCTGCTTTTTTACCCTTTAATGATGCGGCGAGAGCCTGGTACCATCAAAAACAACGAGGATTCATTTCATTAGACCCAGCATGAAGGAAGCTCGTACGATGCCGCAACAGGAAATGACCTCTTCACTGAAGTTGATTTTTTTTATCATATTGCGGTCTAAAAGGATGTGTGTGTTCCATCTATCATTTATCTGAGACAGCATTGTAGCATTTGCTTTGGTCACGTTTGGATGATAGTTTACGGTTGAAGTGCTCCAAAGCTACAAGCTACAAACAGGACACCTGCTCCTATACGTGAACCGGTTGTAACCCAGTGTACTGTCAACATTACTACACCGGGCGCACATTACTTCATAGCATTTTAAATATATATAGTACAAACTTAGGGGACAAAGTTTAAGTGCCCAGAAGCCACGCCTCCAAATGTCATAATGTTCCTTACGGCAAACTATTGTTGGAAATGACCTGAGTTATCTTTACTGCTCTTCATGCTCATAAACGATAAAATCAGCGGGAAAAACCAAAAGCAAAATGGAAAAATACCATAATATCTTCCTCAACCACACCAGGCGTGTTCCCTTTCTGTTAGAGAGAGAGAAGAGCAGAAACGCTTCAACATTACCGCTATGTGCAAAAATGATGAAGAATATTTTTTTGACTTGTGTTTACAGTAAATAAACATTAATTCTAAGGTCAACGCTTCAAATTACCTTTAGCAAAGCCAGAACAAGCGTGGAAAAGTCTCCACTGGTCTCTCCTTTCAGCTCCTTGTCCAGGTCCTTCTTATACACTGAAAAGAGGACAAAGAACAGAACAAATATGAACGTATTATATCGTTGTTATAACATACAAAATGAGTGAATGAAAAGGCTGTGCTGTGGCTTACACAGTTTGTAGACTTCGGCGATTTCTTGGAGTTGCTTGGCAGGTCGGGTACACAGAATTTCCATTAGTGTTTCCTCATCTGTACCTAGACCCTACATACACACAGAGAGAGAGAGAGAGAGAGAGAGAGGGAGAGAGAGAGAGATGAGTTCCATACTTCCCATACTTCCCAACAAGGTTCTCATTCATGCTTCTTATACACCCCAAAATCCATGTGCACACACACACACGACACACACAGACACACACCGCCATGGCCTGGTGGAGACGGTGAGCCTCGTGCTGCACGGGCGTCATCAGCAGGGCCAGCAGCAGAGTCTCCAGGTCTCCATCCAGAGCTTTCGTCACAGCAGCGTCCAGATCCTGGAGCAACACAGACACAAAGTGAGCCCTGATGGTGGATCGGTAGAAACTCTATGGACGCACGACTCCCACTGACCACCGACAACACCACTATGACAGTGAGGAGTGGAGTCCAACGTCAGTCCTACAACACCTGATCTCATTTATCGGTGACTTTTTCTGCCTGGTAACTGTAAAGTCAAGTAGACAAAATATGTCAACCAGAGTCATTTATAGAACGTGAATGGACCAGCTACAGAAAAAGCACCAACTGATGACATCATCAATTATACCCTTCAGCCAATGATTATTTTCAGATTAGAGAGCCTTTGATGACTTTTACTCTGGGATTCCTTGAGAATTGTGGATTTTCCCAATTCCACGCCAGTGTGAACAAATAACTGAGGACATTGATTCCAAATATTCATATTAAAGGAAAGGAATGACAAGTAGGCTGCGAGTATCATCATAACTCAGGAACTATCTCTCATCCCTTGCATTACGAGGGATCGTTACTCTCATTAACGCCTTTCCTAAACAAAGGTGTGTTCAAAACCTTTAAAACCAGTTTCCATAATGTTTGATCAGCAAACTCTTTAAAGCTGCAGATTAACAAACACACAAAGATGTCATGGAAGATTTCTGAGCACACAGGGCACCACCATGTTATGTTGAATCACTCAGCAATTTAATATGTTGTTATTTTTCATATTATATGATATGATATGATACTTTAAAAGATACATGAGTTTCTTACCTTATCTGCTATGCTTTGGTAGGTAATGGCGATCGTCTGTCTCTGAATATTGGTCCGATTGGTCAGGATTGTCACCGCAGTCAATGCGTCTGAGACAGAGTCAGGATTAGGAGTTTGGTTTGCATTAGCACGGAACACAAGAACTGAGACAGTTAACAGGCAATATATGTACGTTGATGTACCTTTCTTCTCCAGTGCTGTCTGGATCTCCATCGCATCCGTTTCTGGGAGGAAATTGCAGTAAGGCCGCATCGTTCCAAGGGTACCCCAACACATTTCCTGTTAGGTAAAAAAGGATTTTTGTGAGATAGACAACAACAATGAACATATCCACATACGAAGAATGTGTCTGCGAACGATGGCAAAGATACGTGCTTGAATTTCAAGAATGACAAATGTTCCTTACAACTGGAGTGGGTAATTGAGGGACTGGAGTTGCTCATCATCATCAACAATGTCACAATGTCAGCTAAACAACGCTCACAGCTAGTTAAGTGTTACATTCCCAGACACATTTTTAAATGGCTAGACGCTTAATGGGAGTGTAGGTGGGAATATTCTAGATGTAATGCACTAGTCAATGCAAATTTAACCAAAATGGCAAATGCCATATTTGGAAACATTATCACAAGGAATCTGACTTTGAACACTTCACAAACAAATCTTACTCATGCGGATGTGATCGTTTTGATACAGATTCATCCAAATCACACTGAACTTGACTTCGAGTACGTTTTTAGTTTTCCAGACGACAGAGGATGTGAACAAGGTGCAGTCAGAGAGGGTAGAGAGGATTTGTACTCACATAGGATTTGAAGTACTCAGGGTCCATGTTGTGGGTGCAGGATAAATGATCCCTACAAATTAGATTAGATTAGATTAGATTCAACTTTATTGTCACTGCTCATGTCAAATGCAGACACATCAATAATATGAACACACATGCATGTTCCGCTCACAGGAATATGTACAGGGATAGATGACATTCAGCTCACTGCTTTGATTGGCTATCTTAATAAGATGCTCTCAAAACTCCATTCAATATTAATGCAATAATAAACTCCATCTGGTAGTAATGCAATAATAAACTCCATTCAGTATTAATGCAGTAAAGCTTTATTCAGGAAGCTAACAGTTATCTGAACACAGTGACTTCCCCTGAGGGATTACAGTCTCCGACACATGATCAAATGTAAAACACTGTACAGTTATGTGAAGTTATTTCTTGAAAACATTTGAAGACTGCCTCTTTCTTACCTATGGAGAAATGTTGGAGCAGCTGTGGCAAGGTGCGAAGATCCTTGAAGTTTTCACAACAAGCTTTGTATCTCAGTGCCACACCTGCCGCAATACACCGACCTGACTGTCAGTCAAACAATCGGACCAATCAGTGCTCTGTTTCTTTTCCCCTATGCCAACCCTATTGGCTTGAGGCGTTACGATGACAGCCCATTTGCAAAATACTGGACAGAACTGAAAGAATCCAGACCAGCAGGTTTGCTTGTGTGTAGAATGTCCATAATCTGTAATTCATGTGGCGGACACTGCTTGTGAAGAGTGAGAAGTTCTGTTGTGTCAAGCCAAAGAAATATGAGATCCCTG
Organism: Brotula barbata; assembly: GCA_900303265.1. NCBI lineage: Eukaryota > Metazoa > Chordata > Actinopteri > Ophidiiformes > Ophidiidae > Brotula > Brotula barbata. Next base: position 31,014 of record OMNV01027442.1, on the reverse strand, counting down.
AAGGACCTGGGAGTGTTGAGGTTAATCATTTCTATTTCTCAAGTAGTTATAAAATGAACACAGTCAGCAGGCAACATGCCACTAATCTTAGCGAATAAGAGAAGGGATGAACTCAAGTTTCAGGGTAGAAGTTTTCTACCTGTGATTTGTGTATCTGTTAAATCATTGAAATCTACAGAAAGGGCGTAACCAACAGTCAAAGGGGTTTGAATGTCACTGTTAGGATCAGATGTCCATTCAGTAGCTCCTTACCCACACATTTCCCTCGTTCATGAGCAGAGAGAGGGAGGGAGAGAGAGCAACATTTCAAATTTACCATTAGTTGTGCAGGTCTCACTGAAAATTTCACAGCATAAATCAGTTACTTAAGGACACTGGTGAATCCTACATGAAAAAACCAAGCCCTTAGGACACACATTTTCCTCTTTTCAGTGTTTATCTCATTTCCATTGAGCTGTCCAAATATGTACCTGTTGTAACATGCAGGTCACGACGCAATATGAGACCTGTGGTACATTTCAGTGGATCTACTACTTTTCCGTTTGGTAGTAAAAGGTTCAGAGTGCCGTTGTAACATGGTTAGAAAACAGCAGAATTTCTTTCTGGCTCCTTTTTTCACTGTTAATTCAGTACTGTTTTCATGTTTGTGGCCTTTGAAAATACACAACACCAGAGATTAGAGCAATACAATAAATAATATAAGGGAAGAAAGGCTGCCAAAAAGAAGTGGGTTTCAACATGGGATCTGAATTTTATAACTAGGTTCTAAAACCTGGGTGCACTGCAGCTAAAAGGTTTAGTGCCCCTGAGGCGTGAGGGTGAAGAGTTAAATGTTAAATCTACATTTACAGTGAATTATCTGTAAACTTTCACTTGTGGTTTTCCTTTTTCCACTTTAGCATCGGTGCTCTCTGAAAGGAAAAAACAAAACAACAACCCGCTATTGTATAACAGGGAACAAATTCTCATGGATGATTGGTTGAGGGCATTGTGAATGCATAAGCAAATATTTGACCATTAAAGAAGCATAAAAGCCAGAGAGACTAAGGAATAGTATTCTCATTTTTTTTATATCTTTTATTTTAAAACCACTCCCTGATAGGCTATATAACATTTTAACATTCAAATTTCAGTATCAAATAACATACAGATGATATCAGTAACATAGGAACATAGGATTTGTTCCTTTGTTTAACAAAGAAAATACAAGTAACTTGACAGAAAACTGGACAAAGAACCCAATTAATTACAAAGCACAATACAGAACAAAATACTGCATACATATCTGCAACTTTTCCCATAAAAACAACAAAAATAGATACATATACTGTATATAAAAAAAGCAAACAAAAATTGCACTCAACACATTCTTTTGGCTTCAATCATCCACTGATCCGTCTTAAACTGTGTGGCCACTTAATGTTTGCGCCAAAAAAAGACGGTAGGTCACCCAGAAGCAATTAAAACTCCAGTTGCTTCACTGTAAACAAAATATTGTAAGTATCTAGTACAAGTGGTTACATTGCCAGAGAATTTGCCTGGAGTTATACAAATTGGAAGGCTCTCTTTTGAATACACAAATATTGATGAATAATGCCAACAGTTCAGGGCAAAGTCAAAGTTTGACAAATTTAACTTAACATTACTTCATATACTAGCTAAATATTTAATATTCTCTCCAAATTGGCTGTGTAGTAGTTAAATAAGTTTTATCAAGTGGGCAGAGGAAGCACAGAATGTCAGTGATCAAGGTTGCTGTACAGACTCAAAGCTCTGAGTTCACTGTAGTATTTCAATTATAACAAATAAGGAAATCATTGTAATAGAATATTTTCATGACAGGGCTCAGTCTCACCAAACGCTGCTCGTAAATATGATCAGAGATCAACCAGATGTGTGTGCTGCAAGGTTGGTGAAATGCCATACTGGTGACCTGGATAATGGAGTTTTGATAAATTACACACAGGGTAGTGACAGTAGTGCTTTCTGGAATACTTGGGGTATATTTTGGAATTGTTTAGAGATTATTTAGTCGCTGTTGAGGGAAGAGTGACATTACATTTTGCGGTTACAGCAGCTCCATCTCCCACTGTTGGCTTAGTCTCTCCTCATTTTCTGGCATGACCACCACATGGTCTTTGTCATACGTCTTTCCACCTGAGGAAGAATAATTGAGTGAATGTAATCAATTTCAAGCATGCAGTACTATAAGATAATTATACTCAATAGTAGATTGTTATATTTAAATGACACATATACACAAAATTGTTTCTTGTCATCTTTGTAACAATACAGAGAATGTGAAGTGAACTTTCTGGACACTATAGGACCCGCCCCTTTGTGGAAATGTAATTTGGAGCAAAAATACCAATTGACTAAATTCATTGCTACCCACAAGGGAGCTTATAAGAATTACTGACCCTAAACACCCATCAAATAACTAGCCCACTACAACAAATTACTTAAATGGGTGCTTTGATATCACATTACTGTGAATGTAATTTTCAGATGTTCGCAGCGACTTAGAGAAAACCAGTCAAAATCCTGGCTCATTTCCATACTGTCAACAATCCACTGAGGGACTACAAACAAGCTGAGAATCTAGGTTCTGTGTAGATTATTTCTGTAAAAAAACAACTTAAACTCTATTTACAGAGAAAAATGCGAGACCTTTAAAGAACTCCAGAGAATCGATAGTTTATAAAATTATTATTTCATGGTTCTAATTTCATGCCATGTCATACCTTTGACATCCAGGACCATCCCAGAGAAAGTGAGGTTGACAATGGTGCCGCTCATCTGCGCTGTCCATGTCTGAATGGGTTGGCGTGTCTCCGTCCACAAAACCACTTTGGCTCCTGGCTCTGCGTTAGTCATCACCTGAAGGCTCATGACTGGTGACAACTACAGCAAACAGTGATGATTAGACCAGAGAAATGCAAGGAAAATGTAAAGGTATCCAACGTGTTCGTTCACCTCTGGCATGCCTTACCTTGCTCTTGATGAATCCGTCCTCGTAGAACCAGATGTCACTCATGGGCTCCACATCTGGCGTTACCACCACTCGACCTGATTTCATCTCCTCCACCCCTCCCTGGACGGACATGTAGTGGCCTCTCTCTTTGTTCTTGATGCGGAAAAGATGTCTCTTCTACGAGACACAAAATACGCCAACCTGGTCGTTACACAAACATGCCTTTCCCTATATCTACAAGTGCATAATTAATTTGAAATTAGAGCTGTAACTACTAATTGATTATAGTAAGTTTAAATAGTCAATTAAGAAAAGCCACCTAACACTTGGAATTAATTATTTGGCAGTATTCTTGCCAACCAATAAAGAAACCTTAAGAGCACAACCCTGATGCAGGATTATTTAAGTCAAAGACACAGGTATTATTGATGCACTGGACATGGATGGCATAGTTTCATGCTTATATTGTATGTTAAATCATTATCATATTAATCCGAATGTAATATAATATTAGATTATTTATAATGGTGATTATTAAAAATATTACTTCTGATAAGTAATTTGTCATGTTAATTTCTTCTTCAACTCGTGTCTTACAGTAAGAAACTGAATGGACACCAAATCAGAATATGTAAATACAAATATTCAATCATCTAAATTATTGATGGTGACAGACTTAATTCACACATGTTTTTACTTAAATAATACATAAATTGAATCAATCCAAAGTTAGAGGAAAAATGTATACACAAACTATTGAGTAAATCTTGGATATATATTGGACATTTTAATTATTTTGTGCAGATTTTTAAGAAATGCAGTTCACATACCTGTCTGACCGGATACATGGAGCCAATAGTGTTCATTGAGCTGAACATGGGCCAGTTTGGGATTTCTATTGGTTCGAGCAGTATCTGGCGCCCCCTGTAGTTACTGTGTTCACACACCACCCAACTGAAAGGGAAGACAGCCAAAATAAGAAACAATACATCAGCTAATTATTACACACCTCCATTCATGTGACTCTAACTCCAATCATTCTTGAATGACAGTCGTGTGACTGACTGCCCTCACATGACTCTTGTGTGACCTGAGAAGTGACCTGGTCAAATCTTTTTGAACTACCACTGCAAGATCTCCAAAAAATTGATGATTTTGAAAGAAATGAAATTAGAGAATTGTTTGAATACATTGTATACATGGGTAATTCAAAACAAGCAGGAACACTCTGTCCCGTCTCTTGACTGTCATTTATTTAATTTCCCTATAAACCGCATTAAAAGCCACAGAAACAAAACAGGATGTCACCCAGTGATGTGTGATGCAAATATCAGACACTGAGATACACACTTACCAGCCACTGTCAACCCTCACAGACAGGATGTGGTTGTTGAAGCCCTCGTTGACCATGCTGAAGATCTCCATATTAGTGGTGATTTCTTTGCCCTCCAGACATTCCAAACCAAACAGAGAGATGGAGGGAACTGAGAACGTCTGAGGAGAAGAGAGATTTTAAGGATGAAGGTTTAGTAGGAGTGAAACAGACAATAAAATACAAAAAAATCATGACAGAATGATTTCTCACCAGTGGCACAGCCTTGACAGAACGAATTATACAACTATCCGGGCATCCCATGCTGGCAAAATTGGGGTATTCACCTTCTGATAAGATATACATGTCCCCACTGTACTTTTTGTTGTCATAAAGAACCCAGCTGAAACAACAGAATGAATTATTATGTGTATTTAGAATGATTGTGAATTTTATAGCATTTACTAAATCACTGTCAGCCATTATCAGTAAGAGTGCAACAGTGTGAACGTAGATGTTTTTGCTCCTCACCTGCCGCCCATCACTCGACAGGACTTGGTTAGTTGTTTGTCTGGCAGTGCTTCCTGGTTGCAGTTAAAGATGTGACACTCTCCCTGGAAGTTGGGCTCAGCGTACAATAATATCTGAAGTAAAAATGACACTTCAGATTAATGCATTTATAGTGGAAAAGAGCTTCTTTATATGTGTAAAAGATCTCCATTTTCTGCACAGAACTATGGGACAACTAATTTCTACTGTATAAATATTACTATCTTTTGGTTTCATCTGTCACTAAACTGCAAACTGATTTTTGATTCATTGAAAAAAGTGCAGGCACATTACAAAAGTGTAAAATTCACACACTTTTTACTGAAAGCTGATTGAGCACAAAGATTATGTCCCTAATTATAATTTAGATTATAATTTGCCTTTTCGACATGTAAGAGGAGATTATTTGCCCTTCATACTTTTAAAAACAAATGGTTTTTCTAAAGAGAATCATAATGCAGATCTTAAACTACATAGCCACCAGACTGCCATAAACATAATTAATCTATATTTTGCAAATTCAGCAAAGGTGAAGTCCGACGTGCTGAACCATGAGGCAAACCCAAAACACTACTAGAGGCCCTAAATAAACAGTAGATCTTTACACTATTACACTACAATGCATAACAAGCGACATGAGACAGACTCTAAAGGACCATACCAAGTAGAAGTGGAATAGAATTGAGAAAAGCTTACTTCGTTTCTTGTCCTTGAGCTATCAGTTGGAGCCTAAAAACAAAAACATTGATGACAGTATAATCATCATTATTTGATCATGTCCTGAAGTCCTACTCTGATGAGCTACTGTGCTTCTTCCCTACTTTTTACATGGCTTCTTACCAAAAGGATGGGCTGGAGTGAGCAGATGCGGTTGTCATTGGAACCCCAGTCACCAAAGTTACTATAGAAACCCTTCTCTAGTATGTACTGATTACCAGAGAAGTCCACATGGGAGTAAGCTATCCACCTGATAACGACAGAAAGGCACATTTACATTACAATTTCCACTTCAATATAACAACAGTGGTAACAGTGTGGTGTCTTTCAACTTACGCCCCACTGAGTACGTCGATGGACCGTGTGGAGGTTTTGAAGTCAAACAGCTCAACATCAGGTATGGCCTCCGTTACCTCGAAGGTGTTCCCCTCTTGCATGTCCTCATGCTCCTCCTCATCTGGCTGTTCAAACATCACGAGCATGGGGTCTGTCAGATCCTGCAGTGGATCACAAAAGAATGCCTGGAGTTAGAAATAATATCATTTGAATTATACTAAGTCCACCTAAGGTATAACCCGATTGCCCTAATGACCAACACTGATAGTGAACTCATTATCGTCACAGTCACTTATATTAAATAGGACTGAGGATTCCACAATTAAATTAGGTTATCACAGCAGAAGTAGTACTGCATGTGGCGTGCCCTGAGTGTGACTTGGATTGCCCCAGTAAAACTGATGCCACTGCCGTTTAATTCCAAGTTGCATTGTTTCTAAACCAGCATCATTCAGTCATTTGAGAAGTAATTATCAATGCTGCTACAGTTGAATTAAACAATGTTCAGCTTCTAAAGACGATGAGACTGGTACATGAATTCCATTGCATATTTAATAACAATAAGAGTAACTGATGTGACAACTTACTGCTCGTATCACCCTAACAGAGCGTAGCTCAGCGTTAAAGCCTCCCCACACCCTCCAGTCCTGGTACTCTCCCTCTTCCAGCAGGTACTGGTGGCCACGGAAGCCCTCTTTCTCAAAGCCCACCCAGCTAATGCAGAGGCACAGGGGAAAAACAACACTCATCAGTCAATTTCATACATCGATTATTGCCTCCCTCTGATGAGAAATAATATTTCTTCTTTGATTTTTATCTGTGAACTCACATTCCTCCGTGTACTTTAAGGGAGCCAACATTATACATGAAGGCTGTCTGATTGTGGTCTGTTTTTGTCATGAAGTTTCTCATGTTAGTGCCTATGGTCCTCGATTTCCCCGAAAAATATGGCTTATCGTAGATCACCATCTGGAGAGACAGAGCATAATCATCAATCAGACTAAAGATTGTGTAATCTGTGTAACATCCACAGAGTGGAAGCATTGTGTTACTTGATCTTACCTTTGGTTCATTTGCAAATTCCACTTTTGGTTCACCCTGTAATCACAAAAAATGTATTCACTGACTGTAAACAAACTTTGACTATACACTTTTATACTGAATTACAAACAATACCAGTAAAATTTGAAACTATTTCAACAGAAGTAACATCAGTGCCACTTACTATTTTCATTGGCTGCACTGAGGCTACATAGGGCTGTTCTCCCTCCTGTACTCCCCAGGCTGCAGGATTCGAGTACCCCCCCACCTCCAGGATGCGTGGTACACCCTGGAAGAAGGGCTCAGCGAACACGAGCCACCTGAGTGGAAGAAACAATAGCAGGCATGAACAATTATCTTTTACTCAAATGTTAAATAATAATAGTAAACTAATAATGCAATTTGTTCATTACTTACAGCCCTGCATTAATGATGATCGAGTTAGCCTTGATGGGATAGCCATAAATCCGTGCATCATCAGAGGTATCTCTGAAGATCACCTTCTTCCCTTCAGCATTCTGCTCTGGGAACAGACTAATTTCTGGAACACTGTAATCCTGAGCGAGTAGAGCAACAACTCAATATCAACTGGGGTTGAAAATAAGATGTAATGATCAACGTTCTGCAGACAAAACACAAGAAAAGCCTTGGTGGAAAGTATTTTGATTGTGACTCTCTGTAATGCAGACTGCATTTTTACATTTTTGCATTGAGTATTTGGGAATACAATGGTTCAACTCAAAGAACTAAAAATCTACATGCATGTCTGAAATTCATTAATCTATCCTTTAACATGAAGAAAAAAACAGGAAAACATTAATGTTATCAGGTAGTGAAAGATTTGCTCAACTCTGCAATTTTCGCAAAAGTAGGCATATATTGTTCATGATGAGTTGTAAAACATAGAAATTTATTTTCCATCTATAAGTCAATCTTGTCAACTATTTCTATGTTAAAGAAGGAATTTCTCAACAAATACAACATGGTGCATGTAGAGGGCTTAGCATGATGCGATGCATTAAGCACAGAAGATGTTGTAGGAAGGCTGACAACAAAAAATGTACATAAATAAAAAGGCTAAAGGAGAATGTGCTGTCTGTAAGAAGACTGCCATCAACGTGAAATCTGTGTAACAGGAGATTGCTCTTATTTTGGACACTAGGTGGTGCTACAGATCACATGAACATATTGCCACGCACAAGCTAATATTGCTTTGAATTGTTCAGCCTTTGGGTTTCAAACGGAAATGTTGAAAAGACTACACTTAAGGCGGACGCAAAAACTCTTACCCTGACAGCTCTTCGAATAGATCCAATGATGAACCTCTTGGCTGGTTTGTTCTCTGTTTGCTCATCATTTTTGTCTCCATTCTGCCCCTCACCCTCTTTCTGTTCACTGTTCTCCTGTCCCTCCTCGGGAGGACTGAATGGATTTGAGATCTCTATGTCTCCCTCATCTAGGGCAATCTTATCCCCTTTGAAGTTGGGTTGCTCGTACAGCACCCACCTAAAGAGGAGAAGAGGGTCAACAAAGAGAGGGACAATGATGCCTAAGTTATATTCATATAACTATTATTTACATAAATTGTGTACCTACTAGTACCTAGAAAAAGAGAGGAGAAGAGATGAAACATCATCATTAACACCGTTCACACTGTAACAGGATTCTGTGTCACGTGAGCCACAGAGACACCACACGTGTCAGATTAGTACACAGTGGTGCTAAACGTGACACAACAACGATTTCCTTGACAAACAGGAGATGCTTTTAATTTTTCCTCACTAATATGCATTCAAAACCACTCCCCACTGTCTCTCTAACACACACACACACACACACACACCTACTAATTCTTAAGGTTATCCCATTTAGTAATCTCTTGATTAATGAAACTAGATTTTAGTTCAAAGAGAATAGAAAGGATACTTAAACATTCCTCAAACCACAACTAAATGTTTGGGGAGTGGTGGAGTATGAATGTTCAATCTGTAATTACTGTCAATTTTACTTGGCATGCAAATTTTAATTTGTCATTTCAGGACAGAGCACTACCTGAGGCAACCTGGTGCTTGGTTGTGTAAAGTATAGAATATTGATAGTTGACTGTATTTTTTAAAGGATTCAAGGATGTATGAACCTTTTCTATAGACTTCTTTGGGGTTTCTTGAGGATCGGCACATTTGTGTCTGCTTTTTAGGTGCATTTTTGGGGCTTGTTTCATGGAATGTGATATGTTGCAGTGCCACTCTTTACAATAAATTCAATAATCCAACAAATTCATTTCTCCAACATAAATCAACCCCATGGACAGGATAACCTTGAAGAGTCTTGACAGATATAGAGGGGAGATTGGATGGCCAAACTCTACTATAAAATGCGTGTGTGTGTGTGCGCACGGCATCACTGCTCACCCTCCTCTGACCACCCTTATGGAGATGGTCTCCTGGAGCTCCCAGGACGTAGCATCAACTACGTCACTGCGTACCTCAATCCTCTGACCGCATTGGCCCGGCCGGTCAAAGATGTACATCTAAAAGATGGAAAAATATAAGCGCTGACGAAAAGGGGACTTCATGTCTTGCTTGCATTAACTGGTATGAAGTGGGCAATGTTTGCCATGATCAGGATGTTCAACAGGAAAGTCAGGTTACAGTCCGTCTTCAACTGAAATGATCTATCATTACTGCAGGCTTTTAATAAAATCTATTCTGTCCACAATGCAGTCCCACCCTGAATCGCTCAATTCAGTTTGCAGGCCCTGTAGCATGGGAGAGTAATAAGATGTACCTAAATGTCAACTCCACCTCTAGGTAGCATTCATGATGCTTGATGTGAAAATGTGCACCTTTTGCTACGTGTAGGGGCAGGCATGACCTTTTTAAGTGCTGACTGATCCTGGAGTGGATTATATGCTAAATCAGCATGCTGTATAATAGATTCAGTCAAATCTTGAAATTCCAAAATGTGTGTTTGGCAAGCTTTGGGGAACAAATAGTTTGACAAGACAAGGCAATTTGAGCTACTGGCCAATGCTGATATATACTATAAATATTACTATTTAAGAAGGATCAGTTCACAGAAATTATAACACAGTACAGAAAATATGCTCTACTACAAGTTTTCTGTAGCGGAATCTAGTATGTAATATAATGTTATCAAATACAACGGTAGCCTTCTTATAATGTACTGAGTGTTTGATTGTTCTGTATTGAAAATCCAAAATAAACATGAAAAAACTATCCCAGGACAACCTACAATAAAACACACACAAAGATGTTCTTATATTTAACAAATTCTCACAGCTGTATATTTGTAATGTGCTACATTGTATCTTTATGGGCTGAGGGAAAAAGTTCTCTCAAACACCACTGTTAATCCATCTCTTCTTCCACAGCGCAAACTATCGCCAGGGATGAAATGCCTGTGCATCCCTCATCACATGTCAAAGATTAACTGAGAAACAGGATGTTTTTGTGTGGAGGCTCACCTTTCCAGGTCGAGGGTTGAGTTTACCATGTTCCTTCGTTTTAGTGAGCTACAGACAAAGAAACAAATCAATTATTATCTTATGACACACTATCAGACAAATAAAGCATAAATTAATGGCAGATTCCTGTGGGAGAAATGTTGCTTTTATGAACAAGAACACAATAATTAATTACACAATAATTCAAATTCCACATCATCGGCGCATGTTATCCTACACATAATATATTCACTTTGGCTGAGTGCAAAGTATTGAGTAACTAAAACCCAGTTACCCAATCCTATAATCAACATGGAACTATTTCAGCAATGACCTGATGTTTCTGAGGTGGTTCTGTTGTTGTGGCTGTTGAATTTATACATTCCAGACAATCCAAACATTGTTTGTGTTTATGTCATCCTGTTGAACAGGTTATGAGGGCCATGGGAGGGGACAAAAGGAAACAAAGCATCCATTCCATACTAGTTTTACCTGATGAATTTCAACACTACCAATGTAAATAAATGCAGCTGAAGACTTCTGCAAGACAACCTCTTGATGAGCTCACTGTTTTGACTTGCATTACTCTTACCTGTGTGTGTATGCATGAAAACAATGTGTGTGTGTGTGTGTGTGTGTGTGTGTGTGTGTGTGTGTGTGTGTGTGTGTGTGTGTGTGCGGTCTCAGGTATCAACTGGCTTCTACTTTGTGGGACCTCAGTAGGAAACAGGCTATACTTTGGCTCATGTTACCAACAAAGAGGGCCAGCTATACCTGCTTTATTATTCAGTCTGTGAAAGAATTACTGACCATAAAATCATTTGAAAACTCTTCCATTAATTCCCCCCAAAAACTGTATGAAAAAAAAGTCACAATTTCAATCTGACAACATTTTATGTTTCTATATTGTGACACTCTTATACAACAAATATTGCCAGTTTTTTTGGCAAGGCCCTAGCAAATAATAGGTAGTGCCTCAGTCTGACTCACGGATATATTGTAACAGTACACGGTGAAACCCAAGGGGATACATAGAAATACTGGACCTGGACCTCATTCCCTGAAACTCTTATTGCATTTTGGGTGACCAATTCACTCTTAACATTCCTTCAGAATATGTCAAATGTCTATGAAAATCCTCACCTCATTTCAAGTCACATCTAAAACTTGTCACGTCTACAACTCCTACATTAAAATAACATGTTCATAAAGGAACCTTATGTTATGCTGTCAAACAAAGTCAACACTAACTTGCCTTTGGCGCTCCTTTTGCATGTCATAATAAAAGGCATCAGAAACATAGCTGGCTTAGGGCAGTAAAACCTGAATGTGACAGACAAACACTACAGAGGATAGATAATAGAGGAGATAGAGGAGTCTGTAAACTGTCGGACTGGAACAACAGTAATTTGTTTACACCACCGGTACTTCAAACTGTATAGACTGTAGAACCATGATGCCCCTAATCAGTCAGGTTGTTTCAAATGCTTATATATTGCCAAATTTAAGAAACAACACAGAATTTAACCCTCTGACCTCACTGGTGTATGTTTGGGATACGTAGCAGTGATCATAATTGCTGAACTTGGTAACAATAAGAAAATTATAAAGCAATCATTCCTGTGTACTTGTGCTGAATAAATCATGGCATAAAGGCTGAAATCTTTCAAAATCCAGGAACACCTTTTTCCATCTGCTTGTACTGTACTGTACATCCAATGCAAACTATACTGATAAATCAGGCTATTGCGCTGCCTTTGCTGTACAGATCAAAATGAAGTGAAGAAAACTCTGGAATTATTCAAGGAGGATGACAAGTTTATTGTGGCCTTTATTCCCAACAAAAGCCTTCACTCACAATTCTTCCCTCAGTTCACTCTCTCCTAAGACTACTCTCCCATTAAATTCATAGCCACACACCTTGCCTTGTCTCCTTGATATTTGATGAACCAAAGCTGACAAGTGGGAAAATATGAGCATAATACAAAAGGCAAGGTGTGGCTCTGTCTCTGCATAAATACACAGATAGCTGGGATGGGTGGGGAGCCCACTGGAGACTTAACAGCTGCATTTAACAGAGCCAAGAATCATGGAAAGTACAACTAAGGTAGCGCAATTATATCAGTATAAAACAGTCAAGCAACTAGTATACAGTATGAGTGTATTTGCATGTATTTGTTTTGCTGTCCCACATCGCTGTTTCAGTTTTCTTCACTCTACAAACACTGCCTCATCTTAATTTTTGGCTCCTCTTGCCATTAGTTTACACAGGCAAAGCAGGATCAAGTAGTAAAATACATCCCCCATAACTCTGAGAGTTTCTCTTTTTCTTTATGCCTGTTAAACATTACTGAGAGAGGGCAATTGTAAACTATCTCAGTCTAAAATATAATACTGTAGTAATTTCTGTCACTAATTCCAACGGTGTGGGTGGAACAGACAGTCCAATGCATGCGACGTTCGCAGGAGTGTAAGTGCACGATATCAGTAACACGAGCTCTGATCCCCGTGTAGGCTTTGGCCTGCAAAGAGGAGCTGCTAAAGCTACAGGATATCTATCAGCCTGAACACAGTTCAACAAACACCCAATGTAAACGTTTGTATTAAAACTACCTGGGATGGCAATGCACCATTTAAGTCCAATTGATACCCGTGTATTTGCAAGCACAAGGGAAGAAACCAGAAATAATACCACTATGATGGATGACAGTGAACGGCATCATCAAAGGTAGAGTTCCCTCAGGGATCAGTCTACTCTGTCAGCAGTGCTTTATTGACGAGTATAATAATTAAGATATTCATTAAAACATCCTAAACCTCCATATCACACCTGACAGGAAGACACACAGAGACAAACAGTCTGATGGACAGAGGCAGAGGGTGTGTCCACCATGTGTACAGGTGTGAAGTGATGTTGTCCTTGTCAGTTAAAATCACTCTGAGACATGTCTGAATCAGTCAGACACATGTGAACGCTTGCATTTGAAAATATGTGCATGTGTTGAATGCATACTAATTTGAATCTAAAAGCTCCAATAATAGATTGTGTAACCCATTCTATGTTCAGTTACATCAACTGCAACCACAGCCAAACAACATGGGACTTTTGGTTGTGCGCCACAGGCCACATATCAAGTCATCACATGTAGTGTAAGCTGACCTGTTATTTGTCTTTTCACACACGATGATAACAAAGGGCACCGAGCACAGATGGAATTGTCAAAAAACTACAATAAAATTCACTGTTATCGCTTGCCGTATTATCAGACAAGCCATGTATGAAAATTGGTTATAGTGTATTCTTCCATTCACCACAGCTTTGGTCTGCAGAAAAAATATACATTATTATTATACATTAGTATAATACACTGCAGTATTATACACTGCATGAGTCCCCATTGATCTGATGTTGTGTGATAAATTATTATAGGCTAATTCCAAAATGTGAATTAGTTCATCCCCATTTTCACATTATACCTGATCAATTTGTCATCTGTAATCTTGTGTCTTAAATGAAACACAAAAGTTGATCTCTATGATACTTACATAAGCATCGGGGAAGGCTCTGTATTTAGACACAAAGTTCTTCTCAGGTACAGGCTCTTGGATCTGGAAAGAAGGCCCTGCATGCACGCTGTTGAACAGGGGACTCTGTGGGAGCCCTATAGAGGCATCGCAACTAAAGCTCCTCTGCAGAACTGGAGTGCTGAGTGTACCAGCACCAACACCCATCCCCATGCCTGATGTCTGTCCAAACAATAATGTAGTGTGGGTCTCTGGGGTGACAAACGGCCTATGGAGCTCTATGGACCCTGTAGGGCTAAGAATGCGAGTGGGACTGTTGCTCATGGGTGGAGAGTTGGTGTTAAGTTGCGGTGGGCGACTCATACGATGGTTAGGCTCTTCTGCCCCATTTAAGGAGCCCGATGTGGAAGATGAGGTGTTCGTAAAGATGGAAAAGCGCTCATAACGGGACTGCTGGTCTGTTCCGGTGCTAGGTCCACCAACGTCCCTCTGAGCAACACTGATGCGATCATTTGATAGTCCCATTTCTGGTAGTGAGCTTGCACGGAAGACTGAGCGATGTGTCTTTCCATTTTCCATTTTCTGATCCATGGCTGCAGATCTGTAGCCTCCAAAGAGGACACTGTTGTCCAAGCGAGATCCTGTGCCAGGAATTAAGGATACTCCATTTCCGTTTTGTTGTAAGGAGTCCTGAGGAGAAGAGTCACAGGGATTTATCATTACAGTGCTACTAGCAGCAGATGCTCTGAGCGGTGTGCTGAGACCCCTCATGCTGGTGCTACCATATGCAAACTACATGCTGATGTGCAACAATGCATAACTACTTTTAATACTGTAATTACAATTTGAAACCATTTTATGTCCTGAGCCTCAACGTAAAATTTCAAATCAATGTATAAAACTTCAATTTATGAAACTTTCAGGGATCAGCAGATAAAGGAAAACCACGTATTCAAGCTAAACAGTGTGTTAGGTGGAAATTCAACATTTTGACTAAAAGATTAACTTTGAGTGTGCTATACCTGGTAGCTCTGCTTCATTAAATCCATAGGTGAACGTTGCTCTCTGGAGGGCTTCTTAAGCCCAAGGTCAGCAGGCAGAGTGTAAAGTCCATTAAGAGTTGTAGCTGGGCTTCCCTCTTTTGTGGAACTACTGCTGTCAGTGGTGACGGCCCCAGAGGCATCCTCAACAATGGGTGGCAGCGAAGAGTGGAGGACTTGCGGAGGCCCACGTATGCTTCTAGGCCGGTGGGAAGCAGGATTGTAGGATGGTGTCATGGACTTCAGGGTATACACCAGGCTCTCCATTTCACATTGGTAGGGGGAGTCAGCTTCAGGGGAAGAAGGGGGACTAGACGGAGGAGCTGGAGGGTCGGAGACCAGCTCTACACGTGTAGCCTGGAATATTCCAGTGAAAAACGGTGCAGGATCGTCTTCTCTGAAGCTGTCCAAGTCGTCGTGGCTGCTTGGATGAGCTGAGGAAAAGGTAGAGGCTGACAGCTGTTGTGAGTCCAAGTATGACTTTGGTTTGTCTGCCTCTCTCCCTCTCTGGCCCTCTCTTTCACCTGCAAGTGCAACAGGCTCCTCCTCCTCCCCAGAACTCCTCCTCCAGTCATCTGTCCATTCTGCTGCTTCTGCTGGCTCACTCTTAGGGCTCAGATAGATTTCTGTCCTGTCACTCAGCCTGTTGCTTGGGGAAACGGATTTCTCTGGGGAGGGGGTGGAGTTTAAGGTGTCTGTGCGGTTTCCTGTGTACAACTTGTCCTCGAGGAGAGCAGACAAGGGGGAGGTGCTGGACGGGGTGTTAAACATTTTGAAATCCAAAGAGTGAGAAAGACTGGACGTGTTTGTTAGTTCATGTTTAAACTGAGAAACCCCTTCGTATCTGGTTTCCCGAGTATTCTCTTCTGTGCCGTGATCGTTTCCATTTGACTCTGCTGTGAGGTTCGTAGGGTCCTGACTGAGACCAGTGGCAGAATTCTCAGTGAGCAAAGACACTCTGCGGAAATAATATGGGTACACATTGTCGCCCTCCTTAGAGGGAGAGATGTTCTTTAAAGATAGGATGGTGCTCGGGCTGCTGGAGCCTGAGTTCATTTTGTCAACAAATTCCAGGTCAGTTTCAATCGGTTGTGTTTCAGACACAACAACCCCCGTTACAGCCCTTGGGGACCTTAAAAAATTCAAATAAAGAGTGACAGAGATTAGAAAACACACAATGTAGAAACACAGAAAGAACAATTTAATAATAGTAATTGGCCTAGTGCTGCCAGGGAGTGCTGTGATCTTTCATGACTGTGGTGATAATGCAAAACAATTATGAAAATCATGCAGCAGAACGGTTGGTGCAGTCAAAAGTTCATAGAGGTTGATAGATGGTGTAGCTGCCGGACATACTGCTCGTTGATGAAGTTTGCACTGGGAGGAACGTGTGACCATAAGCAAGCCCTGTCAGCTGACAATTCCTGCTTAAAGTCAAACATTTCACGACTGTACAAACTTGATCCACATCCATCCATGCATCTTCTTTGAACACACCCCTGCCTAGCAGTGCTACCTGTGGTTATGTTCATGTTTGTCCATCTGTCTGTTATCAGTAAGATTTCTCTTAAGGTTAAGAATCAATGAAACCCATGATAAGTGATAACAACGCTTGCATTTTGGGCTTACAACTTTTTAACCATTTGTCATAGCATGAAAGTTATTTTTTACCATTGATTCCTGCAGCTTTTTCCACCTGTTTTTTTTTATATCTTTAACCATTTATGGGTCACTTGTCACAAAATTGTCAGAGTAAAAAGTTCTACATTTGATTTTTGATACTCCTCATAGTTCAGTGTAAATGAATGCCAATGTTGTGTGAGGTGTGGCTCCTTCTCCAAAATGTGCTATATTTAATGTACTGTATGATTCGTTATAATGAAAGGTTTGTTGGTTTGTAAGTGAGAGGGGATCAAATCCTTGTGCTCTAGTAAGTGTCCCTCTGGTTGATTGTAAGCACTTAAATGAAGAGTTCGTATCCACAAAAGAAACTGCAACACCATGGTGTGTGTGTGTGTGTGTGTGTGTGTTGCACTGCTCACAAAAGATAAATATTTATAATTTTACTTATTTGTTATATTTAACGGGGATCATACATTTTAGTTGATGAAATTAAACAAAGGCATACAGTACCACCCATCTATCTCTTCCATGGAATAGGCAGATAGTGAGCAACAACCTGTATGAGCTGTTCTGAGTTTTCTGTGGTAGTTCAAAAGAAAAATTCCAAAGGTGATAATGCCGTGGGCTGTGTTTAAATGCAGGCGCACGTGTTTATGCACATGTGTGCCTGTGTATAAAAAGGCTTAAAAATGCTGTTGATTCTCTGTCTGTAAGCCACTTTAACAAGGTTATTAGGTTATTAAGTACATTTACTGAAACGGAACTGTCTTGTTCTCATGCGCTGTACTGAAATTTCCAGTTGAAAATTGATTACAGTTCACTGTTGTCATTAAAAGCTGACATTTGATTAAAAGAGGGGTTGGCTCATCATGTGCAACGATTCATGACACCTGGAGTAGATTTTTTAAAGGTCACCAGTAAACAATTATTGATAATTTGACTACATATTTTGCTACTACATTACAATGACAAGAAAAAGGACAGGGTGTGCCACTGTGAATGATGATGATGGACTTTGAAAATTTTTTAGACAACCTCTTCTTACACACGTACAAAGTGGATAACATGTTTTTATGGTCTTTAAATTAGTTGCTTCTTGGTCTAAAGAACTACAAGTTTGAAAAGTGAATCACCTCCGGAGCATTTTTATTCAATTCAGCATACATGGCTTTCAAACTGATTTTCTTTAGCGCCAACAGAGAGTAACCCTTGAACTGTTAAACTGTTAAAGGTTAGGTTTTATAGTTGTTTTCGCAAGCTGAATAGTTTAAGTGTAAGTGTAAGAAAAGACTGCACAAATTATGTCAACTATTACAAATATTTGAGGGAGACATTGTTATTCTGAGTAACTATGTTGAGCTACACGAATTCTTCACATCACTGCATAAAATATGTATACTAGTAGCCCAGGGCATCCCAACTGGGGTCCTTGCCATTCATCACTGATCAAAGATGATCCCTCACGCTGCTGTTGGTTCTGTAGATCCAACAAGCACCGATTACAGATGCTCTTTACAATAAAATTACCATTATGGTTTACATATTTTTCCTTTACATTTTAGAAATGGCTTTGCTGCCTCATAACCATAAACCACCCACATATTTTGTTACTCCATAATTATGGTGGCTGTGGCATGTCACTTGAGACAAATATTCCTCCTGTGTAATTTTGCCAAGGTGCAGCCACTCTTTCCTGCTGTCATACCAGACTAGACCAAACACTTATAAAGACATATAAGACATCTTAATGCCTTCCGCTCAGACTTTTGCAAAGTTTTTTTTCATCATGAGATGGATTATTATTTATCAAGGTAAATGGTGCCCGCATTGCTGCTCTAAACAAGGGACCGCACCTGGACCTAAGGGCACTTACAGGCTTCTGCACTAATCTGGACAGACGGGTCGATCGCATGAGAACGTGAGTACACATTAGCATACAAACAGTACATAGAGTACATGGATTCTTCACAGACATACAATCTCACCATTCCTCATGTACGAAAGAAAAGGAAAAATTTGCAGCTAATAATGTTAAATAATGGTATTATCTCTAGATCTGTGTATCCTCAAAATATCTTGTAGAGGATGCAGCTTCATGTATCAGAGAATAATTCTTGGCTCATAAATATTACATGTACTATTTGATAAAAGTTATTTTTTGTAAATGTTTCAACTATTCTACACAGCAAATTGTCTTTTTTGGCACTGATTAACTGCCCAAAAATGTTGAGATTGATTTTTCTCTCTCAAGTAAATATCCCCTGCAATGTGGACTGTAGATTCCCCGCACTTTTGGAATGTAGCTTAGATACCAGACTGAGGACCCAGACTAGTGACAGAGTTCATGACGACGCTTCTTTTGTGTCTTCTGTCAAAGTGTTCAGATCTGAGACAGATAACATGCACATGTGATAAATGCAACATGATGCTTGGAATATTTGGAATAGAATAGAAAACACTGCAGTGTCAACAACAGACACCCTAATGCTAAGTGATTAGGGTGGAGCGTTCCTTAATATTGATTTTGAAATACTGCCAAGAACTTTGTGCCAACACGTACAGACAAACAGAAATGACATTCTGGCCTAAGAAGATAGAAAAACCTATGACATTAGTGTATTAAATTTAAAAATGCACTTGCACAATGTTAAAATCAAATTTTTTAAACTGTTCCTATTCCAACACATAACCAAACATTAATGGCTTCTTCCATGGGTCGCGCTGACCTTTACAATAAGTTTCATTAAAATTTTAAAAATTGGTTTGTGACTTTTTGAGTAATCTTTAAAACAACCTCCTTTGCAGAGGTTCAAGGTATATCCTGTTTCATTGCCCTGCAGTGACCTGGTGTCCAGGTACAAATTAAATTGCATAAATGGCATGACAATAAAAGTTGAGATGCTTTGCATTGGAAGTTGAGTCGACTGGGTAGGAGAAATGAACTTTAATTTAAAGGTGCAGTACATTATTTTGATCTACACGAGAATTAATGCTACTATTAAGATAAATCAGTGTGATTTGAAGTCTGTTATTACTGTCAGGCAGGTTAAATCACGAGTGACATGTGCTGCAGGAGCATTTCAAATGTTGATTTAGTTACCATTAAAATTGTTACGGCAACATAGTCAATGTGACTTTAGGATTATTAGTCATTGTGTACATACAGGAATTTGTATGTTAATACAATCATTTGATTTATTTAAAATTTTTCAATATTTATTTGGTAAAAAAAAAAGAACACTACATTTGAATTAATCACTGCACTCAATCTCTCCGTTCATTAAAACCGATAGGATACTTTTTAGTCACTGTTGTTTTTGCATTTCAACAAATCAGATAATTGTTTTTATCATCAAACATACAATAGATGTGCAGTAGATTTACAGTAGAACTACTTTGTAAGGGTATATTTTGTTACGGTAACGCTTGATTGAAATATGGAACTATATAATATACCCAAAGTTATTATAGTAAAACCTTTGCTGCCATCTTGTGGTATTAATTTACTGCACATTTTGGCACACATATGGCAGGAAGTGGACATTTAATTACACAGCACATTTCCTGATGCTGTGTCAGTAAGTGCAAATGTTAACAAGAGTGTTGTACAGCACATTTTAGATTTGGATCTCATCGATGTTACATAAATACCACCACTACTTTTCAGGAACTTTTGTTTTTCCACAGAAAGAAAGACCATGTCTCTTCCTTCATCAACAGATTGGAGATTAATCTGAACTGTCTGTCACGGACGACACACTTAATCAGGAAGAGTCAACAGATCACTGAGGAGATCTAATATAGTAAACACATCATGCTATCACTACAGGTCATCTCACAGCTGAGAGAACGTCCCTTGCTTGTCTTTCGTATGTCTCAAAAGGTAAAGGTGTGGTTACAAGATTCTGTTTATCATTTATAGCATCGAACAGCTACAATTGTTCCTGTGAATTACAGTGTTTGATCAAAGGCCAACTTGAATTACCTACGCAACGGGTGTCTGTGACTTGATTCTCTTATTAAAACTACATTCATGTCAAACTATCCATATAGTCCACAAGGCAGAAATCAATCTACAAAGACTGATTAATGATCACTTCGCTGATTATTAATGAGGTTGTTATATAAATACTGAAAGTCCAGCGTGTGCAACAATATTCTAATAGCACAACTATTTATTTCAAATTCTATCATTGAATTTTCAACAAAGATTAAAAAAAAAATAGTAAGGGTAGCAATATCATACATAAGTGCATACACGGCTCGCATAGTAGTCAATGGGCGCCAGGTTTTTTTAAAACATTTCAAGGAGCACTACTCAGAATAAAGATGCATTTGTCATGGCTTCGATGCATTACATGAAGCAACAATACACATTTAACTTAACTGGAGGGATTTTGCTCATGTGATGCAACAAATATACAGTCCCCTCCAAAAGTAGCGGAACATTTGTTTTTTTCCGTGTACCGTCTTCCGTGTGTGGGTTTAAGACCAGAAGATGTACATGACATGAAAGATTGGAGTTCCTGCTTTTATTTCCTGGTATCTACATGTACATGTGTTCAACAACACAGAACATAGAACCTTTTGTATCAGGCCACCCAGTTTTTCAAGTGATCAAAAGTATAGGAACATGACAGGCTGACAGGTGTTAGGTTAACCAGGTGTGTCCTCTTAGATTGAATCTTTCAACAGTAAATCTCTCTGGATATGCACTCTCTGTTTAAGCTTTGGGTTTTACCTAAGAAGTTGCATCTGTCGTAAAAAACGAAAAGGGTAAAACAATGTGAAGACCAGGGAAATGACTATGGAGGAAAAACATATCATGTTGAAGCTGAGGAAAGAGGGAAGATTCATCAGAGGCATTTCACAGACATTGGGCAACTGTTTGGAATGTCTGCAAAAGGCTTTGAGAGCAGAAATATGGAGACCATACCACCAGAGGAAAACACTCTTCAGATACACTCATCAGCAGTAAGAATCGGAGAGCCAGATTGGAATTTGCAAAAAAGTACAACTGCTGACCCACTATTCTGAAATCTAAAATACCATAAGTTATTAAAAAGTACATATTATGAGTATACTAGAGTATTTTGTACAGTAACTTGACAAAATCAAACTGTCAAAAGATTTTTATGCTGATAGCTGTGGATGTTAGGAATTTGCTTTTGTTTTGTTTTGTTTTTTACACCCATTGCACATTCTTGTTAAGACATCTCATCTATGCATGTTTAGTCTGAAAACAGTACAGACTTAAATAAAAAAATTAACAAGCTATATCGAAGGCAGGCTTTCATTTAAATTTAAAAATATCAAGAATGCACCAAACAACAGCATGTTGTGTATCATATCACCTGTGAGCAGGCTATGTCATTACACCATACAAAACACTATGGGACCCTTACTATGCATGAGTTACTATTAATGTATTTTTGACCTGTTAACACCAAATATTCCCCATTCTACATCTCTGAGTGTATATGATCATGATCTGTGGAAAGCACACACTCCTCAGATCAGTGCGACACTGAAAGATCAAAATTATCAGATGAATGCTGTCATATAACCAAAGATGAGTTTAAAAAGGGGATGAGGGCATGTTTTGCTGACCTTCATATCTTTAAGAAAATGTTTAGTCTCAACACTATTATCAGATGTGGTGAGAAACCTGTATTGGTTGCACATTACGAGCAGAAATGTACATGACTTGGCATTACCAGAATAACAGAGTTTTGAACAGGACCCCTAGGCTACATATTGTACAAGCCAGCATGACAACATGAGCTATAGAGACTGTAAGTTTTGACCTGACAACAAACCTGATTAGGTAACGAGTGCGTTTTACACTTTGACACTCTCCCTTTTCCTGTCTAGATATAGATTTGAGAAGAACAAAGAATCATATAAACACATTGATGAGAATTGATTCATAATGTACCCAGCAAGACACTTTATATTCATTCGAGAACCATGGATGCAGTGCTGGACATTGACATTCCAACTCATTTTGAGTAAAGTTTGAAGGGTTTGTGACTTACCTTTGTTGATCCTCTCTCTTAGGACTTGTGTCAGGATGGTCTGTGTCACTGGCTGGAGAAGACTGCTTGACTGCCACCTGCTCTCGTCCAGCGCTGTTTGTAATAGTATCCGCCCCCTCACTACTCGGCAATGCTCTATTGTGTTCTGTCTCTGAGGCATCTGATTGCAGCAGAACTCTGCGTATCAAAGTGTCTGTGACAACCTTTGCCCCACCAGGAGTATCCGAGAGTGCGTGTTGCTCACTCAAAACTTGCTTCTCTTCCTCTCTCAATGTGGGTGTGATCAAATAATTCATTGAATCAACCTTACATATTTTATTAGAGTCAGTACGTGTATTTTTAGCACTCCCGACGTCTTTGTGAGGGAGATAATGCATCTCCTGGACCAGGGTCTCCGATCGCCTTTTAAGGTGGTCTCCTGTTCCAAAGTAATGCACATCCATGGACCAGTTTCCCTCCGACCCCTCCTGTTGTCCATGTGCATTCTTGGAGGGTGGAGCAGACTCACATTCCATCAGTGTGTTCACCGGCTGAACCGGTGTGGCCACTGACTCCTCCTTTTGCTCCTCCTCTTCTTCTTCTTCTTCTTTGTTTTGTGGCCATGATTTATTCTCCTGCTGCAATCTAACTCTTTCTTCAAAAAACCCAGAAGGTCCATTTCCCCGACTTTCCTCTGCATTGTCCTCTTCAGCACTGTAGTAGATCTCCACTGCGCTACCTTCATCTGATCCTACACTAAGATACGTCGGGCTACAAGGAGCAACATACCCAATAATCTCTGCAGAGGGAACAGAAAAGGTCTCAGTCGCCGTTGTTTCAATTTTTACGTCTAGAACTTCCATTGCAGAGGTCTTTTCAGGCACAGAAAATACAGGATCACTTGTCTGGTCGGTGACCGCCTTGCTGACAATGATCACTCTGTGTTTGCCGTCACTGACCTGAGTATCTGTCCCTGGGGATCTTACGTGGTTAGAAAAGGGCGGGGTAGAAATCTGAATCTCGTGAACTGAACTGACAGTGTCTTGAATAGCACTTAAATTATCAGAATTGGGATAGACTGGGCTAGAAGGCATATCATGCACATTAAGTTGTGAAGAAAGAACAGATAAATTCTCCTTCTCAATTGCTTTAGGTGTAGACATCTCATTGCTTACAGACTGAGCTCTGAGAGTGAGCTGACTAATCATCCCAGGGGATGTTGCATTGTCAGAATTGGGAGAGGCAGAAAGTGATCTGACAGCGTCATAACTGTGGCTGAAACTGTCTGAATTAAGAGAGGATGGCAGATGTGAGGACAGCAGTGTACCAGGACTTTGTATTGAGGTAAAGTTTTGAGGCAAGATTGACTCATAAAGAGTATTAAAATCATCTATGTTAGATTCAGTAAGTGTGCTGGTCATTTTCTTGGTCAAAGTCACACTATGGCCATCTTTATCCATTTTAGGAATACTGGCTGAATCAGAAAACACAATTGTTGACCGGCTGAACTCATTATCATTTGATTCTGTGTGGTGTTCATTGGGGGTTTTAACAGTGGCCAGATCTGTGTTTGTGTCATGACGTCTTGTCTCATTAAGGCCAATGTTCAGGGTGGAAGCCATTACCTCAGAGGCAAAACTCTGGGGGAAGAGTGATTCATAAACAGCATCATAATCAGCAGCTTGATTAGTTGACAAAGTGCTGTTTTCACCGCTACCAGCTGAACTGACCACTGCTTCGACAGTTTTGGCAGCTTGAGGAAAAGACGTTTCATCAAGAGAAGCCAAGACTTTATGGTGAATGAGTATAGAATTTTCGTTGCTAGTCGAGCTGTTGGAGTGAGTAACAGGATTGGGCTCGGCATCAATTTTGGAGTCAACGTGTGGCAGTAAAGAATGACTGCTCGGAGTTGTGGCGGTTACTGCTTCAGAAGTGTTAGCTTCATTGGTGGATTCAGTCGGAGAGATATCTGCTGCTGTATTAGTCTGCTGACGGACATTTTCATTTGACAGAACACCGCCTACATAAGCTGAATTGGGAGCTGCCTCTTGGTGGTTTGACACAAGAGACAGAGGAGGGTTTGGAGACCCATTTGCTGGAAGGTTAGGTGCATTCTCGGTTTCAACAGCAGAGATGGTCACTATAGGAAGTGTTGGAGCAAAAGAATTGTGAGGGCTTGTGGGTGGATCACGGATAGCAATGTTGTCTTCCATGCCTTCCTCCATTTGCAGCTCAGGTATCGTAGCAATCGGTGCTCTTTTAATTGCCACATCACTATCAGAGCCGTACTCTGGAGATTTCTGGGGTTCTGGCTGTGTCTTTGGAATGACAGGCGACTGTGATGTGTCGGTTGGATGATGAGATTCTGACTTGTTTATGGCAACGGGGGGAGGAGAAGGGATGTCAAATGCATGGCTGCTGTCCAGCTCCGGTTGGGACTTACTCAATGTCCCTTTAATCTTTGGCCGTTTCAGTTCAACACGGCTGGTGTCCATGTTATCCTATAAAAGATAAATTATGGGTGACACACAAGTATTATTCATGTATCCAATTGGATAAAGTAAAAGTGTTGAATATGTAGACAAAAGTATAGACTGTAGGTTTAACACCAGCTTACTTCCATTTGCTCTTCAGTGTCTGAGCTATTAAGACCAATGGCACTCTTCGAGAAATCGTATACATCCTTCTTCTTCCTCTTTTTAAAACCAAAGGAGAAGGTAGCAAACCTTTTGGGCTTACGAAGATCCAACTCAGAGAAACTGTACTCGTCCTGAGAGAAAGAACAAGATGGAGAGAGGGGAAATGAGAGATGTGCCTGCCTCCACCAATGTCCCACTGTCCTCTAACTGTGGCTCTTGATGATGAAATCTGATTAACTACTGGCTATTACAAAGGCATGAATGCAGAAATGCTATGCATAATAATTACTATAATTATATTAACTGTAGTTAATAAAAGTTCATAAATCAAACTCATCGGTACATTATGAGCTTGTAAAATAAAACTTAATCTTAATAGCAGCCAGGAGATTACATAATGAAATGGTTATGCCGCCATTTTTGACTTCTTCTTAAACTTGTGAACAAGAGTTGACAACCAGCCTTCATTTCAAGCAGCAAAACAAGCTCAGAAACAGTTCACAATATAATGGACTCGTACAACACGAACTACTGCTTCAAACAATGTGGTGTGGTAGGTTTGGTCAAATGATAAAACAGCAGTCTTATTGATCAATACTTGACTGTATCATTACTGTTTTATAGTAAACAGCAGACAAAAAAGGTGGGTTTATGTATCTGACCACTTGGGCAAGTTATGTAGTTTAATGGTCAAATGACAAATGTCAAACGACAGAAGCAATTAAATATTACTTTTTAAAGAGGAACTATTCTACTGAAAGCTGTTGTAATGACTGAAGACAATTGACAGGCAGACAGTTCATGGGTTAACAGAGAGGTTGATGTGATGCTATTCAAGTGTGTGTTTAGTTGAGTGTTGATGACAAAGTGGAATGGAACACATGCTGTCCTTCCTGCCATCTGCCAGGTTTTTTACTGGGTGTGCCGACCATGAATTCTTTCTTACATGATGCTGAAAAGCAAAGACAACATGCACATTGCAATCTGAGTTGGCTGTTTAGTGACAGGATTGGGTAACTGTGCTTTGTTACATACTGGACATACACAGCGTGGTACATTACAGCCATGATGTTTGTGCTGCAGAATCTGTCAAAACTGGTGTCAATGGATATGAACACGCACAAAACAGTCATAGAACAAATATAAGGAGAAGGACACAGTGATACAGCCACATCCAGAGCTTCACTTTCACAATAATTCATCACAAGATCTTTGTACAGCACACGGCTTGTTTCCCTCGACACTTAGTTGATGATCCTATAATTGGGAGTGCATTTAGTTGACATTGTTACACTTAAAAGGTGGCCAGAATGTAAAAACTGCTATCAATGCTTGGTGAAAACTGAGAGAAATCCATATTTCTTGAGAATTACTCAAGTTTGTAACTTAATTTCTAAACTTAAGAGTACAAGGAGGACAACCACAGTCAATGGTGTAATTTAAGGTCAAACGAAAATCCTCAGTAACATGATCACAACAGAATCTACGTCACACTGATGAACCAAAGCCCTGCCTTTAGCGCCATCCTCTGGAAGGAATAACAGGTTCCTCTTGAAAGAATACTTGCAAGAGGAAAACAGAGTTGACAGATGAGTGCAGTACTTAGGAATTTCCTCTGAATTCAGTTTGGACAAATTTCAAAAGATACCTTTGTTATTTTTGTGACATGCCAACCCCTTGAAAAGAGATAAGGTTTGTCACTCAGCTGAAAACACTTCAAATATAAAATAGGCGGTTGCTAAGTCTGCAGATGGTTAAATGATATTTCATTCAAACCACAGTGCTTAGTTACATATTTCACATCAGAAATACGATCAGTGTGTGCCTGTGTGTGTTATATGGTCATACTTAGTTATGTAAGCAAGAGCCTGAGGGACACGAGGCAAATCTGACAACCACCAGTGGAATGCAGCTACCGTTGCAGGGTCACATAAAATGGGCAATTTGGCATTTCTTTCACACACAAAATTTAGCCCCCAAGATATTCCTGTTCCGACAAGCCACTGGCGTCTTTGGAAGGACTGAAAACAGACAGCAAAACATAGCACTAACATAGTTCTAATATAATAGCATGTATGAGATGTTACCGTGAAGCTGATGCAAATCAAAATCAGATCAATAAAAATACACTGTAATTTCACTCAACAAACTTTCATTAATTTCAAGCTATTTAGGAAATAGTTTAAATGTGTAGTATCTTTTTCAATCTGTACATGCATTTGTTTGGAGTTCACTTTTTGGCGTAAAATATTTTGAAATGTCGCACCTGACAACAGTGTGATATTCTCCATACATACAGTTAGATAACTTGTCGATCATTTATTAGGAGAGACAAAAGTGCATATAGATATAAATGGAAGACCTGTACAAACATATACAGTACTTGTTACGTTGCCATTGGGGAATATCTTTACACTTTTTTGTCTTTGAGTTAAGCATACCATGTACAACCAAGGTATTCCTTTTTTTGAATATTCTCTTAAAACATTACTAATACTGGGTAAAAAATTAGATTTTGGATACCAGTTAAAAGTCATAAGGAGCCACAAAACATCAGAAACATCAGCCCTGACCCCACACACCCCGGATATGCCTTGTTCTCCCCCCTCCCCTCTGGAAAGAGATACTGCTGTCTCAAATCCAGAACCTCAAGACTGGGCCACAGCTTCTTCCACCAGGCCGTCAAAGCCATCACCCCACCCCCACTCATCCCACCCAATAAAGGGACAATAAAGGACTTTAACTTTAACTTAACTTTAACTTAACTTTATTGCCGTTCATCATCCTGTCTGTGTGTGGACTGAGTAAGACCAGGTTCACGAGACCTGCACAGGACTCACACACATACACAATAAAACAGTTTAGGTCAGGTTCAAACCCGCAACCTCCAGGTGTGAAGCAGCAGCTCACTGTGCCTACACACACTGCAGCACAACATCAAATAAGACAGCTGAGTGTTTGTGTTGACAGAAATGGTGGCATTCTTAATCATCATCATCATCATTGTTGTTGTTGTTGTTGTTGGATCATTTTATTTCAAAAGGTACAAGCTGAACGACATGAAAACGTGGGAAACATTTACTCACCTGAGGGGCGGAAGACGAACTGTCTCAACATGCCAGACACCTTCACACATGCACCCACACACACGTACGCACGCACAGACAAACACACGCACACACAAGTTAAAGCAGTTCACTGTCAGATTCAAATCCACAACCTTCAGGTGAGAAGCAGCAGCTCACCGTGCCTACACACACTGTAACATAGCACCATATAAAACAATTGAGTGTTTGTGTTGATAGAAATGGTGTGTATGTGTGTGTGTGTGTGTGAGTGTGAGACTGAGCAGGATTTACACATGAAAACTATTTCACTTCATGACAGCTTCATCCTCCAATTATGACCACTTCATTTTCAAATATTTTTCACAACAGTACAGTGGTATTCACAATCATCATTGTTGTTGTTGTTGTTGTTGTTGTTGTTGATTGTTGCTGTTGCTGTTTTGCATTGTCATCTGCTGTCTGTTGGGTAGATTTGTTTCAGCAGGTACATGCTGAATGACATGATGACCTGGGAAATATTTACTCACCTTAAGGGCAGAAGACTGCAACTGACGTGAAGTGTCTCAACATGCCAGACACTTTGACATACACACACACGATAAACAGTTCACTTTTGGATTCAAACCCACACCCTTCACCCACATATACCCACTGCTATACAACATCAAACAAAACAGTTGAGTGATTGGGTTCATAGAAATGTGTGTGTGTGTGTGTGTGTGTGTGTGAGTGTGTGTGTGAGTGAGGGTGAGACTGAGCAGGATTTACAAATGAAAACTATTTCACTTCATGACAGCTTCATCCTCCAATTATGACCACTTCACTCCAAGTCTCCTTCATTTTTCACATGAAAATGACATCATGACGTCATTCTTCTTCTTCTTTTTGTTGTTGTCATGCGGTCTGAGTCCTGTTGTATGATTTGGTATATACAAGTACAAGTTGAACAACATGATGACCCCTGAAATATTTACTCACTGTAAGAGCAGAGGACAAACTGTCTCAACATGCCTGACACCTTCATATACAAACACACACACACATACACACACACACACACACACACTCTCACACGCATATGTACACATGCCCTGTCTGTTCATTACATTTGATCCCCCTTCGCTGGGCGTGGTCAACATTCCTGACCAATCAGCATCAAGCCAACGGAGTTCGGGCCACATCTTAACCGGATAGGATGCTATGTTGTCTTCAAAATAAAAGGTAAAAAGAATGCAGTGATTTGTTTTTCAGTATGTCTGTGAATAGCGTGTACAGTAACAAACGCCGTATGTTTATTTATCCTTTACATGTATGAATCAGAAAATCAAACTATACACATAAAGCAGTGATTAAAACTACATTATTTTAAAAAATCGTTTGTTTGTGTTCTCGGTGATCAGCCTGTTGGGTTTTTTCGTGCGGCTGACTCTTATGATCGTTCATTCTAATTTGTATCCCACCTGTGCACATCTACTGCAGGCTATTGTATATAAATAATAATAATAATAAAGAGCAGGATCATTTAGACTTACGGAATTCAAAGTGGTAAATGTACGGGTAATTATAGTCAAAGATGTCTTGTCATGGCAACAGATCTAACAACAGAGAGTAATGTCCGTACAAAACCAAATCTAGGACCATCAACTATAAATCCGGTTAACGATCCAATCCATGCGCGAGGAATTTAAATGAGATTAACCAAATTATCGGGCATTGTGATGCTTTTATTTTGAAGGGCGGAAGTGTGTGTATTGGGTTTTGTCTGGCTTGACAGCTGCTGCAACGGAGCGGAGCGAGCGGGCCGAGCGGAGCGAGCATTTATCAGCAAAATATAAGAAGAGAAAAGAAAAGCAGCAAGAGCGGAAAACAGAATGGCGAACACAGGTATATATACACACTCAAACACACTGACACACACATGCACGCAAACACACGCAGATAGAGAGAGGGAGAGAGAGAGACACGCACAGACAGACAGAGTGAGAGGCTGGGCTTTAATTGGTTTCAGGTTGGCCGCTAACTATCCGTGTTGTCCCGGATCAGAGCCAACAAATAAAACTAGTTTTAGTTTAGTCCAGGATCATCCGGACTAAACTATAACCCATTTTTAACCCCCACCGCCCACAGGCCGCCGCCCACATACACACACAGATATACACACACATTCACATACAGACATCATGCGCTGTGATGATCGGATGGAGGCGCTGCTGAGCAATTCTGTTCCGGTTTGACTTTAATCCGGTTTGAGCGTTCACACTGAATTTAAACTGGTTCGGGTCCGGGACAGTTTTTGTTTAGCTCCAAAGTCAGCGAAAATGCAGATCGCTCAAAAGTGTTTAAACTAGTATGGAAAAAAGAAAAAAAAAGTCCATCTGAAACAGAGTTTGTCAGTTTGGGCCCTGGGTCTCATGCTGATGAAAAACATGGGGAAAAAAATAAAAAATATACGTATATATACTGTATGTATATATATATGGGAGGGGGGAGGGTATGGAAGGGGGGGCTGTATCAGGTTCTGCCCTGCCCCTTCCCCACTTTGTTTTTTTCACCTGAATAAGTTCCCAGGATTCTTCACTTCCACCTCAGAGAATGTCCTTAGATGCACTGTGTGGTCATGCCATTCCCACACTCAAACACAGTGTGTGTACTGAAAGAGTCAAAGCGATGTGCGTGCTGTTGAAGTATGCAGAAAGCTTTACTGGAA
>OMNV01027440.1:10457-22477 GCA_900303265.1 Brotula barbata | reverse complement strand
TATTGTATCATATCAAATCTTAGCATATCATATTGTATCATATCATATCTTAGCATATCATATCATATTGTGTCATATCATATCGTATTGTATTGTATCGTATCATATTGTATCATATCATATCTTAGCATATCATATTGTGTCAGATCATATCGTATCGTATTGTATCGTATCGTATTGTATCATATCATATATTAGCATATCATATCATATTATATCTAATCATATCATATCATATTGTATCAAATCGTATCGTATCATATCGTATCGTATCATATCAACAGTAAATAGATGCCATTCGCTTAACCATTTGGGCTAAACAGGAAACAGACCTGCAACCTTTTACTGATCTTCATCCTTTTGTGCGTCTCTGTCCAAATTACACCACTGTTTGATTTCATTGTCTGCTCCCAATAGACTTTGGGGCCACACAAAGGGGAAGCAGCATGGTTTTCTGGTGCTGCGTCACTTGCAAATGTAGTTTCACAATGAGCAGGCAGGATAAGCCAAACCGCGCCATCAGCAGGACTTTCAGATTGAGAGGCAGAAAATTAATCTGACAGCATGCTTTCAAAGGACAGCCTGGAGCTACAGGACACACAGGGGCTAATATGTGTTTATATGTTTCATCAGCTTCTGTGGTTTTCAATTTTTGGATTTTGGCACAATTTCAATGGTCTTTTACAATGACATGTTTTTGTGATTAAAAAGGCCGACAATTCATTTATCATTAACAAGGCTTTTTTTTTTATCCTTGTATAATTTTAACAGAGATTTTAACGTTTTTTTTTTTTAGGTTTTTTTTTACCAATAAAATTCTAAAACCTTCAGATGACTTTCAGTAACTTTTCCCAACTCATCAAATACTATGACATTGTAAATTTAGACTCACGCATATATGTAAGCGCACAAAATAACATGGCTGACCGTAGCATATAGTGTAGCCATGCTAGCTTGTGCTAATCTTCCTATGTCCTATGCATACTGTTTACCTTAGCCATCTTTTGCTGGTAGCTTAGCATTTACGTATATGAAACGATTGCTCAAACTTGCAGAGCCTCCACTCCTCGCATATTTTGCCAGAATACAAATTTCTTGGACATCGTCTCTATACCCCTTCAGCGTCCAATGTGTTCAAATGATTGAACGATTGAATCCGGCCTTTATCATTGTAGATTTAATCTAAGATAGCGTGTAAGCGTCCAAACTTTGGCTACAATTTTGGCAGGAAAGTGGCAATTTGTACTGGTTGATAAAAAATGGTCTTCTATTGCCATAATTATAATTGTAGACCTTGTTTACAGTTGAGGGGAGTAAGAATATAAAATCCAGTCGGATTTCATTGACAGCCCGGCCACTCTGAATAAGGAACATCTTGTTCATCTGAGAGGATACAGTATATCAGACACATGTCACGAACGGGTGAGAAACAACAGTGAGCACTGTACTGTTGGTAACATTCTCAGATAGATCGTAGCTTGAGGGGATCGTATCACAATGACCAATTATATGGACAGGAAAGATGAATGACAGGACCACATGTGCTGATCACGCAAGAATGCAATTACTGGACTTTCATTTTTTTTCCTGCATAATTTTGGAGGGAAATTCTGTATACAGCACTTTAACATAAATTTGTTCCACACTCTGTTATCACTTAGAGCGCTGTAACAAAAATGACAGCTGAAAAAAAGAACTAATATGTGTGTCTTCATTAACTTACAACAACCACTGCTTTATTAAAAACCTGGAACAATTTGCCCTCTTTTGCTAGTCGGATATTATATCCATGAGTAACTTTTAATGAGAATGGTAGCTTTAGGCCTTAAGACTTAGATATTTCTTTAGAGCAATTTGTTCTCCATTGCTGATGAGGAATCATATCCATGAGTAACCTTTAATATAAGAACATTAGCTGTAGGCCTTAAGAGTTAACATTTCTGGGTCACCATATCCACCAAACTCATCTGTCTGAGTCACTACAGTCACACTTCTAGTCTCAGTCTGGGTCCATGGACATGTGTAGGGGGATTGGCTTTTGGTTGGGTGGCGTACAATTTGTGCAAAAAATACACTCGTCACCAACACCAGCGCATTGACGCATAGATAGTAGCAACTATGTATGTCCTCAAAGCCCCTCTTCACACACTCCGAAACCCAATTTGCCAACGTTATTTATACGATGTTGTCCGGCTGAAATGACAAGCGCTTTATTCAACTGGCGATGCAAATAAAGAAGTCATTTTCAGAAGTTCGCTTCTCCGTCATTTCTCTTCCGATTCTCCCCCCGACTGAGATATTGTGTCAGTTATTGCCATCAGACAGAGACGTTCTAAAACAATCCGAGAATGACGAACACCGGACATCCAAGACTGTTCTGGAAGATGGTGATCGCTGTGACCACTGACACTTCTCAGATGACAGACAGATAGCGTCATCTGGTGTTATGGTGGCACTATCCCTTACTTGTTAATAACTGATCTAGGCTCAACATAAAATTGTCCCTTAGGGGTTGCCATTTTATTGTGCGTCGGAGCTCAAAGGAACAGCAGTAGGAGGAAGAGAGACTGCAGATGTCCTTCGCTACGATTTTTCCACAAATTCTGGTATGCGTGGTTTAGTAAGAGGACAAGTAAGAGAATATATGATGTGTAAAACAATTCTCTTACTAGGAACCTGCGGGAATAGTGCTGAGGCTGCTGAGACCCGTCCTGGATTTTTGGACCTGACACATTTGATAAAACCGGGACTCTTACTTGGTAATTGGACGTTAATTGGCATTCGCATGAAAACAAATGAGGTTGATAATGATTTGTCAGTTCTGGCACGGCTGAATGCATTCTGGTGTAATGTAAAGTCAAATTATCACTTAGTGTACAACATTACATCATTCACACACCCAGGGGACGAACGCCACGGTGAACGTGTTAAGTTACTGATGATCGCATCTAAAGAAAATTGAATCAGATCGAAAACGCAAAAAAAAAAAAGCCTTACCATTGATCCCAGTGAAGGATGAAACCAACGAGGTACTGTTGGTGGCTTAGTCCAGTTTTAAATGAAATAAAAATGAATGGACTCTCATGTAGTTTGTCATGTTCCAACCAACCGACCAACCAAACCGTCCTGACCTGGACAACATTTTGTCCATTATGTCGTGAGCCGAATCTGGAATTTGACAAGAAGAGAGTGGACCAGGATCTCATTATAAAAGGGTACCTCTGTTGACATACAGTGCCCATTATGAGTCTCTCTCTCTCTCTCCATGTCAAAGCAGTCAACCCTTACAAGTGGATGCACCCACAAATGGGCCCCGGCTCCGAAGGTTGCTACATGCTTTACCCTGCCGCTGTCTATTATCTCCTCAAACCACTCTGGACGGTCTCAGGCCAATGGGGTAATTGTCACAATGTCCACTCTGGGACAAGGACAGCTTCACAATGCCCGCTCATCGCTGCAGCTATTTATCTTCGAGCAGGACCTCATTTACATTTTTGAAATTACTGAGAGCCATTTAATTAAACCTGCATTAATATCAATTTGTTAGCGTCTCACCGGAAAATGTCTTCGGCAGACACGGAGCCACATTAGCAACCAAATGAGACTTTTGTTTCTGTCGCCCTGATGACTGCAGGTAGAACATTTAGTCAGCTATTTTGTCCCAATCTCTTAGAAATAACTTGGTTTTAGATTGTTTTTATACTTCTTCAGGTATTTGTAACGTTGGGCGATCGGTATTCAATCAACTTATCACAGCTTTTCTGGAATGGAAGGCTTCTATTGACGCAACCATATGGTCCATCTAGGACTTAAACTGTGAGCGAAAAGTGACTGAACTGAAACTCCACCTTTATAGGTGAGGTTTCTAACATCGGTATCTAGAACAGACCACCACTGCTGCTGCTGTAAGGCACTATTGTCTGCTAAAGAGCGCTTGCTGCTCTGCTAAAGGCCTCATCCCAGCATGGAGGGACCTTCTCTAGGCA
This sequence comes from Brotula barbata, assembly GCA_900303265.1. Lineage (NCBI taxonomy): Eukaryota > Metazoa > Chordata > Actinopteri > Ophidiiformes > Ophidiidae > Brotula > Brotula barbata. Next base: position 18,491 of record OMNV01027440.1, on the reverse strand, counting down.
AGGACAGTGACCCCTTCCTTGCTCTTCCAATTGCCCAGTGCTACATTGCCGGTCTAGGTTAAAGTCTTTATTTGATGGAACTTGGAAGTCCCATGAAATGCTTTGAAACACAAAATATATAATAAGATCCTTACTGTTGACACTTATTGATGAGTGTGTAACTTTTTTGTCATTTTTTTGTCAAACACATAATTACATTATATCATCCATTTTTTCATGTATTCCTCCCATTCAGTAACTGCACGTTTCCATTCACCGTGTAGTTTCCATGTGCCCTGACGGTTCATTTTTTCTTGGGGTCCGACACAGCGGTGAATCTCGAGCGTATCGTTTGGAATTCCTGCGTCAGTCTGTTCAGTAAAATCAAATTAGTTCACAGTTTTCATCTCAGCGAAAGCAGCATATGCTTTGTTTCAACACGGCCTATTACTTGAGTGAGTGAGTGTGAATGGAAAATAGTTTGGAGCACTGAGAAATTCTAACCACTGTGGGGTAGTGTTTCTCTTCAGAAGAATTTGACTCCACTAACAATCATGAAACTAGTACATAGATTATTGTACACCCCAGACTGGTTCTTACCAAATATCTTTCATATTTTTTGTTAATAAAGCAACCGGCCCGGCACTCATATGACAATCTAAATTGTGTGCAAACTATTTAACAGTGGCTTAAAGGACCAGCCAGACTAAGAGTTTTATTTTTCTTCATGAATATTTTCACGGTTATGATCTTCACTCACAGCGTGAGAAAACTGCACTCTGCTGTTTTTGTTTTTCAAACTCTTATACGTGTTGCACATACTAAAACAACACACGGTGACCCAATTCACGCAAGGTAAACAAACGCTGAACCTGCTCAAACTCAAGGTGTGTTTGCTCTATGTGTGGAGAGCAGGACAAAAATTAAAGGTTGGACACTATCCAACGTTTCATTTTGTCGCTGTGTCAATACTTCCATGGAAATATTCCTTTTTTGTATGTAGTTGTTTTAAATTGGAGGAAACACCCACACCAAACAGAGAAAACATTCATGAAATTAGCTACACTTGTGCCTTTTTCTGCATTTGGACATAAATCCAGAGTCGTTCTTCTAAATCTACAAGTCTTAGCACACGCTTCTTTGCAGATTATAATTAAATTGTTTGTGAACGAAAACATCAACCCAAATTACAGGCTTGTGTTCTATCAGTGCTATCGGTTCTATTGTTTCCTTGACAAGTCATTGTTCAGATCGTCAATGACTCATTGTTTGTTTTTTGGATGCAAGATGTGGTTTGATATTTGTTGAATATAAACACAAGGGCTTTCATTAATGCTCATACCTCCATCAAGGTCAAACCAACAACAGTGTCTAAAAGTATTCCCTCACTAATTTAACGCTACGTTTTTCTTTCCATTTGACCCATCGTGATAATTTGGAATAATCACACTGACACACACTGCCAGGATAAGACTTTAAAATCAGGCCGTTCTGGCTCTGAGATGTCCACTGTGCACCCATGCTGTCTTAAAATAATTGAGAGCATAAAAGGCCTAAACAAGAATGGTGAACTGCTTCACCATTTTTTGCCAAAATCAGAAAGAGGCTTTTTGAGAAATCCTGCGAAAGAACAAACAATCATGAATACAAACACAAATAAGTCAACCATCTTCCCAGCCAACCAATCAACCAGATGAAACAGGCAAAAAAAAAACACAAAAAACCCCCACAGTGGACTCAATAAAATGTCCATCTCACAAACTGTCCATCCCGTACACATGTATTCTGCATGTGTTAAAAAATGTTGCCTCCACGTGTCCATGAAGTACATGGAGTAGCTGAACAGCACCCCCTGTTGGTGCTCCAGCAGCCCTGACAAACGACCACCAGGCAGAAATCCATTCACTTTCACTGCATAGAGTAATAACTGTAAGAGTAAGGCATTAATTTGCTACAATAACAAATCAGTGATGATTATTTAGATAGAATTGGCTCATGTTTATGTTTAATCTTAAACTTAAACATGAACCAATTGAGTTTGTCCATTCTGATCTCACTCCGACCCTGGTGTTGTTGTGGTAACGCATTTGCCAACAATAAAGGAGAAGAAGAGGCAGGAGCTAGCTTACCATCTGTTCAACTGGCACAAAAGCTTTTTTTTTGTACTTCTTTCCAAACCCGTGGGGGAAAAAAAAAGAGAATCTGTGAGTTGTTGGAAGTGGACTCACAACCCAGTATGACCAAAACCAAATAACCAAAACAACAACAGCCCCTTTCTGAGGAACCCTGAGGAAGACCTCCACGGACTCCCAGGATTAGGAACGCATAGATGAGAGAACAGGGCTGACATATCTTGCGCTTGTCAAGTCGACAGTGATATTTTGGACAGCCTGGACGTTGATGCCTGTTTTCAAGTTCCAAACTGGAGAGAAAGGCTTCATTTTTCTTTTTGGATGATTCGTATTTCATATTATTATCACACTCTTTCCTCAATCACACCATTCAGTATTGCCAGATTACTAATCATCGACTTCTCCAACAATAAGCATCAATCATCCCCACCTGCTGATCATTATCTCACCTGCTGTATAAATACAGACTCTGGCTCTCCTTCTTGGTGAAACTCCTACTAAGTACCTTAGCTTTGTACTTCTGGCTGGAATTATTTCATGACATTTATGCCAACGTCCACAATATGAGGCATTTTTTTGCACTTTTTTTTTTTTTTTTTTCAAAGCTTAATATTTATTTCTGTTCTCTCACTGAACATGTTAAATGCATGAAGGACATGTTAAACTTGTAGAAAAGGCCTTTTGGTCTGATCGCTCACATTCTGTTCAAAATACAACGGCTACAACAACAACTACAAAATGGAACAGTTAACGGTTTCACATCACGGTAAATCATGCTCATGCAACATAGTTCCTATCTTAAAAAAAAAAATACAATCGTGTGTTTGTAAACGATCGATTTCAATACATGCAATAAGTTTAGAAAGCATTCAGACCCATTAACTTTTTCCAGATTTGGTCATATTGCAGCTTTTTTTCTAATCATTTAAATTCATTCATCGTATTTCAGAAATATTAAGTGAAAACACAATTTTGTTGAAGCACCTTTAGCAGTAATTACCGCTTTTAGTCAAAAACTCAACTCAAAATTAATCTGCGTGCTCTATTAAAAATGCAATCTAACTTTTAAAGGTGCCATCTCAGTGAGCCGTGCAGCTTGCAGATTAGAATATAAACTGGTTTTCCAGTAACTGAGGGCAGATAAGGTTATTTAAACTGGCAGCCACAGACCTGCAGCGATCCAACCAGCTCCGCCTCAGATGGCCCTCGCATGCGTCAGCTGCATGGTTACCAGGATTTCAGCTGGATACTTCCAACTCACCCTCCACCTCTCTGGATTCTGGATCAGGGCTCATCTGTACTCATGTCAGGACTTTGACCGCATCTCTGTGTTGTTTTCCTGTTCTGTTTCTACTTTGCTCTTGAATTTCGATGTATTTAATGCTGTTTCTATTGCACACCTGGCCTTCAAGGAGAGGAAATCTCTCTTTGAATAGCCTCTCCGGAGGTTTCCTCCTTTTTTTTCTTAATGTTAAGGTTCTTTGTGGAGTTCTTCCTGGTCTTCATAGAGCTTTGTGCCGGCTTGGGAACCGCTGATGTTATGTGGGCTTGTAAATCCCTTCCATACATTGTATGTTATTTTAGGCTTTACAATTAAACTCGACTTGCCAAATGAGTGACAACACAAGCAGTTTTCAAAATCAAGGCATTAAGTGTAAAGTGCTGGGCAGTCAAGTCTTCAGCTACCATGCTAACGCTATCGACTCGAGAAGAATGGAGTGCAACCTCCAGGCTGTGATTTGTGCTGTTACTGTGAGGTCAAGAGGAGATATGAAAGATGGAGTGGGTGTTGTTAGCATACAGAAGCGGTGGTAGGAGAACCTTGACAGATACGTGAACGATCGGACCCAGCGAGGTTGAGTATAAACACAAGAGGAAACGGATCGGCTACACTGTGTATCTCCGCTGCACCATTAGCATCGCCTGTCTCACATGTTACACAACATGTAAAAAAAGATATGGGCAAAACAAATCTGAACTAGTCAAAGTAGGTAAGAATAATGTAATCCCATACATGACAGGTGATTTGATGCGTGCCACATGATGTTGGGATTTTTTTTTTTTTTTCCATTGTTGTTTGAGTCCATGTACGAGACTCGTGTTATTTGTCACCATGACACTGTTTGCAAAATAAAGACCCTGCAGGTTGAACTATCACCTTAATAAATGATAATCCTTCGGAATAAAAATTCAACGTGAAGACAACCTCTCTCTCTTTTGCTGCTTTGTCACAGTTGCTTTGCCATTAAAGTGGTCCATGACTGACAGCGTTCAACATATAAAGCCTGCAAATACAGTACAGTCAATATAATGCAAATAGCTGGAAAATACAAACAGAGTTACATGACGTCTCTGGAATTTACTGGTTAACAAGAATTGCAAAGGTACAATAAATAACGGACCGGTTCCAAATCCGAATTTGGCAGCGTGTAGAGGAGCCTTGTGGATTGGGACAGACCGCTTTGGCCTTTGATTATTTATTCACTTTGCCGGTGCAGACTTTGATCAGATTGAGTTGAGCCACAGTTTGTATATGATGTGTGTCCAGTTTTTACGGGCCAAGAACACTGTTAACATTTACCAATGCAATGTTGTAATGATGTGAATGGAGCCAGTTTTATCATTGACTTGTGGGAAACCAAAATTGTCTTGCGTTGAGCTGGTTTTTGCTTTCGGAGACTCTGCTGTTCAAATAAAACCCAACAGTGCAGTTTAAACAAGTCCCAAATTTTGAATTTGTTTTAAGATGACATCTAGCCATAGTAAACATTCAAATTGGCACATTCGGTATAGTTTCAAAGATTCCACACTGCACTTCTTTTAGTGGGAATGATCAGAGCCGATCTGACTGGGCGTGATTGATGCCACACTGTAACACCACTACTCTTTTAACGGATTGCTCGGAATCCAATCCCAGTTTCAAAATGTGCTGCAGGTGCGTCGTGTGCCTCTGGCTACGAGAATACCAAACATAGTCACCACACCCACTGTCTTGTACGGCTGACTGCATTTCTCCCCCATGCATCACTAATGTGGAGAGCAGCGATGGACAGAGTGTTAAGAGCAGACCTGAATTTGTGAAAGGCGTTCATCCGTTCATTCGGTAAAGGTGTTTGTGTGAAGTGGAATGATTGACACCGTTTTTTATACGTTCCTAAAATGCTCTTCAAGTTGGAAGCCGGACCTATACAAGAATCTGTAAACACAGGAGTTGGGCGAACGCTTGTGACTCACCCGACATGGTGAGAATATGAATAAAGATGTCTCGTGGAATTTTTATTGTACACAATCACAATTGTGTTTACTCTCTGTGTTTCTCATCAGGATGCATTGTGTATATCCTTAAGGCCTGACAAACATATTGAATGCATTTCTTACCTCATAACAACACATCTGCAAAGCATTGCTCGCTGTCCTCTTCCTCTCTGTTTTTGGTGCTAGCCTGAGTGATCGGATGAATGGACTGGGTGTTGTGTGACACTGTAGCTAATGGGTGGTTGTTTGCTCATTACAGAGATTTCCACGACATACATTTGCATGTCATCAGTCGTTGTGTTGGAACTGAAAAAAACTGGAGCTTGAATAATTGGAATCAGGTGCCTGCGCAAAGTTTTGCAAATAGCATGAAATAGATGCCATACTTCCTTCTCATATGACAGTGTATTTGTGTGTTTTTTTGGCCCTGGGAAGAGGAAATATAAAATAAGAGCTCTACATTTAACAGCCAGTGAAAGATAAATATGAGCAGATTCATTTACTAATATTTTAATGGTAATCTAATCTTAGCTGATATAATAAGACTGATAGTTACAATACGTTTCATTCAATTCTCCATAAGCACCTTTTAATTTCCTGGTTCTGGAAAAATAACATGTCACAGATTATAAAATGTAAAAATTCTGTTCATTTTTTTATCTCTTTTTCTGAGTTCAGTAGAGTTTGCCTTAGTCACCCCTATTTAACCATGCAAGTTGACTAAAAACAGATTATTATTATCAGCAACAGCAAGCAGTCGCTGGAGGGTAAAGCAATGTTACTCACAAACACACACACACATCTCGGAACCGTCTTGGTATTACCATGGTTGTTTACTATTAACTGCTGGACAGTTTAACCGTTGCTCTTTGTGGTTCAGTGCCTTGCTCAAAGGTCACTGATGGTCCGTGTCACAGTGCTTGCCTGTGTGTTGTGGCTTAAACTTACAGGGTAACAGATAACAATTATAACAACAAAATGCGATCATTCTCCTCGAGACAGGAAGCGTAGCGTTTCTCCTGCTATTCGAATAGTTCGCCCTTTGTCTCCAGGATCTTTTAAAAGGTTACAAATATAATTGTGTTAAATGCACCCTTTAAATAAATCATAACGTCTGTACAGATATGATGTCATCAAATAGAAGCACATAATCAGAATCAGAAATACTTTATTGATACCTAAGGGGACATTGAGTACCACTGCAGTTGCACGTACTCGGGTGTGGAAACATAGAAAATATACAATAAATTTGTCGGTAAACATACAAATTGTTAAAAAGATAAAATATAAAAGATAACCTGGATGTGTGATGAAGTGATTAAGTGTCAGTTCCAGGAGATAATAATTGAAAATGTAGATAATATGTCAGTTATATGGTTTATAGACATAATCCTCCAATATATAAACTGCACTGCAGAACAGAGAGATAAATGTGTAAGATATGTACAAATAATAGTAATAATATATATAGCAGTGTGTCTAACTATAATTATTTACACGAGTCACAGAATGAATGCTTATTGAACATTGAATTATGGCACAGGTTTGAGTTTTGAATAGTCAATGCTCTTGAAATCTTGAGAAATCCGGCACAGAGTTTCAACCGATGCATGTTTTGTTGTATTACATACACAATACATGGTGGTATATACTGAGCAGTATTTGGATGTTCAAATAACACGTAATGTGTAGTGATGGAAGGTCATAATCTTGCATGCTTTCAATAATAACAAGAGAAGGCCGCCTCAGAAAGCTGTAGCCGAAGAAAAGAAGAGTTGACTAAACAGACTTAGAGCGTGTCTCCATCAGCCGTGTGTACAAGCAAATAAAATCTGCCACACACAGATATTAAACACACACAAAGAGGACGGCTACCCGTCTCAACCATGTATCTCCATGCGATGAGCCATACTGTTCAAAACATGACACACAACTGAGTTAATGTTGGTAAAGAGCGGCTTTTCTGCCATGTAACATGGATTCGGACTCTTTGATTTGTTCCTTGAAATAGTCCCATCAGGTTGCTCTATGCGGTGGACGTATGCCGAGGCATAAAAGCCCCCATCAGCTGTTAGCCCTCCTGGCTGTAAACAAACCGACTGCTTGTAACTATCTTTTGAGGAAAGACTGTGTAGTGAACTTGATAGCCACACTGGTGGGCATCACTGTAGATCACTATAGATCACTATAGATCACTGTAGATCACTATAGATCACTATAGATCACTATAGATCACTATAGGTTCCACTAGTGAACCCCCACACTGCCAATCCTTTTGTGGTACTCTATCTATCTATCTATCTATCTATCTATCTATCTATCTATCTATCTATCTATCTATCTATCTATCTATCTATCTCTTTGATTTTTCTTGATTTTTGTAAATACAAGTTATTGAGTGAAAAGTAAAGTTTGAAAGTAATTAAGTACATCACTTCAGGTATTGTACTACTTAAGTACAATTTATATGCAACCTTGAAGTAATATTTTGGAGTTTGAACTTCATACTTAACATGCACTACTTCAAATACCACCGTACTCCTCGTACCTTTGTGAATAGTGTATATATTTTGAATAAGTGCATCTGCCTGTCTTGTCCTTTGTATCTGCATGGTGTGGATGAACGTTTAAGACAGGCACAAAGGGAGACACTGATGAGTCTCTTGTA
>OMNV01027440.1:0-10437 GCA_900303265.1 Brotula barbata | reverse complement strand
TCTATCTATCTATCTATCTATCTATCTATCTATCTATCTATCTATCTATCTATCTATCTCTTTGATTTTTCTTGATTTTTGTAAATACAAGTTATTGAGTGAAAAGTAAAGTTTGAAAGTAATTAAGTACATCACTTCAGGTATTGTACCTTTGTGAATAGTGTATATATTTTGAATAAGTGCATCTGCCTGTCTTGTCCTTTGTATCTGCATGGTGTGGATGAACGTTTAAGACAGGCACAAAGGGAGACACTGATGAGTCTCTTGTATGTACAGTATGTCTATCTTGTATGTGTAAGCATACATGACCAATAAACCTGAACTCAAAACCTAAATCGAAATCGAAATTCTAATCTTAACTGCATAGTTACTGTCTACTATTCCTCCTTTACAATGATCTGATATTATGATTCTTAGTGTTTTTATTCATTTATTTGATATTATTGTTATTATTATTATTGTTGTTAGTGGTGATGGCTTTGTTGCTGTACTTTTTAATATAATTTATTAGCTTATGCATTCCTTCAATCAACCTGAAAGTAAGAATATGCCCACCCAATAATTATTACTTGTATATTTTTGTAAACTATTGATACCCAAATAAAGCTTATTGCTATTGTTTACTCTGAGTAAAATCCTGACAGTAGTTTTTCCTCATTGTTCCTCATATTATACAGATGTGTTTGCAGGTGGTTGCAGATCCCTGCGACGACAGATACATCGATGCAGGTTACTATTCCTCCCTCAAACTGATTTAAGACTATTATTCTCATTGTTTGAATCATTATTGTTATTATTATCATAGTTGATGGTGGTGCAGCTAGAGTTCTTATTATAATTTACTTTAAATCCTGCATCCCTTCAATCGACCTGAAAGTTAAAAAAAAAAAAATCCCACCTAATAAAATAATACTTGTACATGTATGCAAACTTTTGTCACTCAAGTACACTTTGCTGTTGTTGTTGACTTTGTTTACCAAAACTCCGGCAGTAATTTCCTCCTTATTTTTACTTTGAAACCAGCCTGTGTGCCTGTAGGTGGTTGCAGATCCCCGCTCCGTGGTGGTGGTGGTGGTGGTGTTAGCGGTGGTGGTGGTGCTGGTGTTGTTGGTGGTGGTGCAGGTTTGAGTGCAGCACAGGCCGGGCCTAGTGCTGCAGGTTGTCCGGTAGGGTGCCTGCCGAGCTACAAGCAAGCGTGCTGCTGATGTCAGGAGCGAAAAGGAGGAGAACGTGAGGAATGGCTGCAAGCTGACGGTGAGCCCCTGTAGCAAAACAAACCAAGGACTGCGGGGGGGGGGAAGAGAAAAAAAGGAGTCGGCGGCGTGTTTGTTTGTTTGTTTGTTTGTTTTGAGAAACCCCACCGTCGGAGGAACAGCCCTCTTATTACGGTTTGCGCATTTAATGGGACAGCGAAAACGCAAGGTAGGCAGGCAGGCGGGCTGCTGCTGCTGCTGCTGCTGCTGTTGCTGCTGTCGCCGCTGCTACTTTATTTCCACGGACTAATACGACACACGGGTCGGGGAAATGTCTCTCTCCGAGGTGAATCGGTGTTCTTCGAAGGCGGCGTGCGGGTTTTGACACGAGTGGAACGGTACCGTTCGCCGACTTTCCGTCGGGCTCGCGAAAACGTTTTTGAAGTAGTCGGACGTTTTGTGTTGTTTTGCGCTGGCGGGGCTTCATCTCATGCCTCGACCGAGCGACCACATGAAAAGTCGACGTCCGGAGTAGACCGACCACAAAGGCCCCGTTAGCTTTCACCTGAACCCGAGGGACAATGCGTGTGCTTTTGCTGTGGATATGTTCGTGCTGCCTGCTTCGTCCCGGTCTCACCGGTCAAGGGCAGTCGACTCCGGCTGTTTGTTCGCCCTCATGCAGCTGCGATGAAGATGGGGGCGCAGACTGCTCCGGCAAGGGGCTGACCACCGTCCCAACCGGGCTCAGTGCTTTCACCTACTACCTGTAAGTAACTCAACTCACACAAACACACACAGACACACACACACACAGACACACACACACACACCAGCCCTCCATAGGACATGTGCGTTGACTAAATATGTGTGTGTTCTTTACATCCTCTGCTATTGATGATGGACATCCAACATCTGGGGGTTAACTTTGCTAAGAGTCTCCTGGTTTGGGTTTCTTGTTTTCAGGGTACAAAACTACTAAGCGTGTTATTATATTTCTCAAATTCCCAGTTAAAAACCAGCACGTTTAATGCATAATAACGTCACAATAACAGTATATTATTAATAACATAATAGTTAAAAGCAGGATTTTGGGCTTTTACACTACACACATGAACTGGGTGAGCAGATACACTCGTACAACACGTTTGTAGTTTATTATGCATGCTTGTAAACACCAATGCAATCCAACAACAGCAACGGAATCCTGCTTTTGTGACGATTCTAACATGTGAAGTGTGCATAATATTCCAACAAACACACAAATGCAACACAAAGCGTCAAAATCAAACACGTCCCTTGCAGGGTGGTTGCGTTGGTTTGCATTAGGTTACGCCAAAACAAACCGAAAGCCTGACCGGTGCTTTGAAAGCTATAACTTAAAACAATAGCAGTGATTTTGTATGAGTAAGGACAGATGGGCACCGCAGGTTGGAGCCTGGCGGGGTGGCACACTGTAGGTGCAGTTGATGATTGCCACATGAAGCAGGAAGAAACAGAAACTCCTTAGTTTGTTTCACAATCTCTGGGTTAATCATAAACCTGGCAACCATGCTAGGAACCGCTTTAAAACGGCTACTTAACCCGGCTTCGTGAAATTTCAGTGCCTCCTCAAATGAAGGGATGATTTGCATGTATTTATTTACCTGTTTATTTATTTATTTATGTATGTATTTGCTGTCTACCTTTTACAGACGCTTCTGTTTTCCCACCTTTTAAGCACAGCAAACCAAGTCTGCAGGCCCAATATTGAGTCACTTGAAATCTCCATTGTTAACAAAGTGCTAGGTAGAGTAAACAGAGGAAGTAGATTCATATACCAGTCTGTCAAGATATGTCACACCGAGCCTCCTGCTCACAGCATTAATTTTCCTTTGGAAAAATACTCCAGTGTATAATGGGAGCGGTCTGACATTTCAATCACAACATGAAACATTGTTATCCACAAAGTGATATCATGGCCCTCACTGCCACTCTCGCATTGGTCGCCCGCTTTAATCCAAAATGGAATGTTTTCAAGAGTGTGCAATCTTTTTGTCTAACACAGCGTTCTGTACATAGTCAGCTAAATGCCCCACGACTGCTTTTTTTTAAAAAAAAACACTAAACAGTGTAATACACTTCATTTGAACCCTTAAAGTATGTGAAAGGTTGTTTGTCTCTCTCTCTGTCTTTCTCTCATTTGTTCTCCTGGTCTCTTGAACTTTAGTTGTCCTCTTCCACTCCCTCCGTCTTTTGTATGTGAAGCACTGGGGTTAGGGATCATGATGGATTAGTGAGACACATTGCAGCTGCAAGAGCTCCTTTCCTCTCAGAGCTAATGCACCTAGAGTAATGTGTTGATGTGTTAAGAAAAACATGCTTGCATGACGTTTGGAAGAAGTATTTGTTCATTAGAACATTTGAACTTAAGCCCCGCAACTTAGCTTGTACTTACCATGCCTGAAGAATCAGCGTGATAGGATAGAGAAACTGGAAAAAGTCAGTCAGCGCCTACGCCTGGGTGGAAAGATACAGACACAAGCATACATAGAGGCACAGATAATAGCAGAGACAGGTTGAAATATACACATGTGTGTCGAGCTGCTATAAATAGTCGGCATTATTGACAATATCAATAATTAAAATTTGTCGAACAATTATTTTGTTTGTCGAATCATTTGTCTTAACTCACAGGGATTAAGAATATTTTAACCTGAAGCGATGCAGGGCACGTTTTAACCGTCAGAGTCAGAGAGGCTGAGACAGTCGGAAAGCAAGAAAAACAAATAGCCGAGCGTCCTTCCTTCCTGTTGTCCGCGTCGTCACAGGACTAACCATTCTGTGTTTTAAACCAAAGTCAGCATTAGACAAGACAGGACTGAATATCGGGACACAGACAGATTGTTCGGTGATGCTAGCATTAGCATCAGTTAGCCCAGCCCATTTGAAAGGCTTGAGACGACGCAAGCTAGCATGCTAATGCTAACGAATACCTTTAATGTTCCAGAATCTGCAAGATCACCAGCGATAACATGACCAGCAGTAGTAAACAGCCACTAACGTCTAACCATTATGATTTAAAAACTTGTATAGTACACATTAGTAGAAATAAGCTGCAATAACATTTACGAAAGTGTGGAATTTCCTTATTATTCGGTGAAACTCACGACCCTGTTTTCAAGAGTGTTCAAATTCAATTCAGTGTGCAAAGCTTCAGATTATTTTTTTATGATGAAACCTTTTTCTAATTTCCGTAATGCAGCTGGGTAGAATCATTTATTTTACATTTATTATTAAACTAAAAGAAAGGAAAATATTTACGATTTAAAAAGAGGCTAAAACAATTCTTAGCTGTTTATTCCTTTTGAGCGAGAAAATGTGAGATGCTAGGCCTAATCTGTTTTTAACTGAATATTTTTCATCATAATAAAACCCTCAAGTGTGTTTACTTGTATTTCAGAAAAGGTCATTTAAAGGTATTTTTTTAGCACAGACGGGTTCTTGTCCTTGTTTTTAGTGTTAGCTCGCACATCCGTAATACAAACACTAAGACACGCTGAATAATCGGTTAAGACCTACTGATTAATTGTCGTTAAGATCTACTGATTAATTGTCGCGTTAATCATCTGAATAATTGTTCTAATAATTGCTAGATTAGTCGATTAACAAAATAGTTGTTAGTTGTAACGAAAATAACAATTTTAGCCCATTTTTAGAGCATGAGTTGTGTATTGATTGATATATTTAATGAATACTATGGGTGAATATGTGATGGACTTTACACTTGTCAATACCGCTGGTCTCTACCTGTTACCCACCTGGTTATCTGACAGGCTGACATTGTTGTTATGAGAGGAATATGTAGGCCACTCTGTCAATCACAAATCAAACGCTCCTTTTAAAGGTATGCTGTTCACCTGCCACCTCTGTTGAGATTCTATATGTTGGATTGTGTGCACGTGTGTGCTGTGTCTGAGTTGAGGTGGGGGTGGGGTTACAGCTTGGATCTCAGTTGTACTTTGTCCTTTCATAGTGTGAACAAGGTTGGGACTAACGGAAAAAGGAGGGGCGGCGTCAGGGGTCTTAAACTCCGCTGGCCGGGCTTGCTGGCTCACCATTGGTGCCCTCAATCCATTTTTGACTGAATGATACTTTTGTTCTTGGTCAGCAGAGGTGAAAGGAGCCAGTCAGTGGTTCTCAAACAGGATGACTTCTGGTGGACGGGAGAATATTTACGCTCGCTCCTCCACCCCTTCCACAACTCATGCACCCACTCCCAGATACCTGACACGGTTTACGGTTTTCTAAATCTTGCAGCGAGGGCTCAGAAATTAAATATTAATTCAAATGTTGTGTTTAAGCTGTGAGAATTTCTTGAGAATGTAATTAATTAACAGCTGTTGTTAATTGGTAATAAGTAAGGAAAATGGGTGCTTCCTTAGCAGTGTTGGATTCTGTATCTTGCTAGCAACGTTTCCAAATGCGACCTTCGTGAATCACGTAGAATCTAAGACCCTGATGTCTTCTGGGGCCCCGCCAACACACAGGTGGCGAGAGCGATGACAATGATTGAAGAGGATGTATTGGTATTTTCAGCCAGTGTATTGAGACACATAGTCGGTTGGGATTCTGCCAGGATGCCCTCCTGGGGGACACTGACATCCTGTTAGGTGCATCTTAAAATACTTTAACAGCTTCATGTTGGGGAAGAAATGTCACCAAGTTTCGAAGCGTACTGTGTAACCGCAAAGTGGTTAAGGTACCGGCAGTGAGAGGAAATAACGATTCTGTTACAAAGTGTGAATTCTTACTGAATTGTCTGATGAAAAACGTATTTAGTTTGAAATTAATGCATTTTATTTAGCTAGTTGTGTTTTTCATGCCTAATGGCACACATACAGTGTGAGTAGCATACAGGACTATCCCGGGAGGGCCGAATCTAGGGCAACCGGACCAAGTTGAAGATGCTTAAACTTTTTAAAATATTTTCCTCTGACAGGTGTAAATTTGGAACATTCCGGTAGAAAATGCTCCTCACAATGCGTGCTTCCAACCTCCACACTTCTCTCATACAGTGTTGCTAAATTCAGTATGTGTCTGTATAATGCTTGACACACTTCAGCCCAGATATGAAATTCTAACACAGTTTTACTCAACAAAATGTGAGACTTTGTAATAAAATCTTACTTCGGTAACATCTTGGATTCAGTATTCAGCTGTTTTAGTTTTTATTGTTGTCGCCTTCTGGTGTGGGCCTGACTGTATTTTGTAGCCTTGAGTTATGTTATAGTTCAATTGTTGCAATACCCCAAACTTTTTATCTTTACCCCGTTTGTTTCTTACATCTCTGTAAAGTTTAAAGCTAAGTTTAGTTTGAAGTTTTAGAAATTACATGCAGTTATTCTGCCGTTTTTGCACAAATTATATGAATCTGAATAATAAACATTTAAATGCAGGGTGTAATTGATCACATGAAAACGTACCACAGAGCTAATATATTTCAACTTTGAAATAGCATAACTAATAAATTAATAAAGTAGCATAATTTACCTAATTAACCTAAATATCAACAGCAACTCAATTCTCACCCTTAAAAGATCTTGGCTGTAAATCAAGAATACCATATGCTATAATTGATGGCATCCACCATGAAGCACATAAAATGCCTTAATTATCATTTAAAAGCTTTGGACTCGTTATTATTCAATAATCAGTGGTAAACAGGTTGATAACTAAATCTAATAGAAGGATGATACCAAGGATGACGAGCATTTATTTTTCATACTGACTATTAGCAGTGTTGGAAAATATGTTGACTTGCTTACACATGTAACGTCTAGCTGCCAGTTGGCGTTCTTCCACTGTGCTAATAAATGATAGTGGAAGTGCATTCATCTTATTCTTACCTGACTTGGTAATGTTAATGACTATGGTATTGTGAAAGTGGCCGTACAATATGAAGAAGTGTGGGAATCAAAATTTGAGATGTGTCAAAAAATAGTTGTGTAATTATATTGTAGCACACTGAATTGAAATCAGATCTGGTCTTGAGGTACCTGTTCCCAGCCTTGGAAACAATTCAGGTGTAAACAAGGATGACATGTTAATAATAAGGTATGAGCCCTCTTGACAGACAGACTTTATGGAACAGTTCAGTTTCCTTTTCTTTTAAACCTTGAATCTTTTTCCACATTAATTTCTGTGTTTTTGGCACATCATGGTGCTTTTGTTAGAATTAGATTTTCAGCAGAATAAGTAGTGAATTGATGGAACGCAAAATGTCAGAACGTCCAAACTACCTTAATCGTACCTCATGCTTTGATCGAGTCAAATCCAGCAGTGTTCGCTTTGAGTCTTGTACTCGATTTTTACTCCGTGTGAGTACAAATTTTGCCCACAAGCACAGTGCGATTAAATCGGAAAGCCGGGGAAGACCTACACATATCCTAGTGTGATACATTGAAATGCAATCCATAACCAGGCCTTGAAAATAATTGCACATTGTCAGGCCGTTAGAAAAATTGCTTGGGACGATTTAATTTTCCTTTTGGGGCGATCATGGGATTAGAATAAATATTCCTGCGTGAAAGGAATGCAGGGTGACCAGACATCCCTTTTTTTAGCAATGTTGTGGCGTGATCAGAATAGGGTTACAGTAAATGTCCTCCACAATAACAATGTGACCGCATCGTAGAATATAGTTGCCACGTTCATTGTTCCATCAGTCGTAAGCTTCTTATTTCTGCCACTGAAAAGCAGCTGAGGAACACCACGCTGCTGTTAGCTCTGAGTGGGGATGATGAATGACTCTGTCTGGTTTCCTTCCATACCTGCTGAGCATAGTCCGAAATAGTCCAAAAATTCCAGCACATTTAGAGAGTTCAACGTGTGCACGGTAGGTAATGCAATACCCAAGTAATGATGAGAACAACACAACCTTATACACTGAGAACCAAAATAGAATAAAAAGACATAAATAATAAACTTTTAAATGTAAGTTTTAAATGTAATAGCAATGTTAACATCAATAATAACAGCATACATTAATGTTGTTGGACAGAATATACAGTATGTTGCTGCACTGGGATCGATTTTTTTCAAGATGCTGCCGTGTTTGACTGCGAAGTTTATTTGCTGACGCCATCGCGTTAGTGTAGTAACAGTTCCGGAATTCTGTTCAGGCGAAACACATCCAACCAAAATATTTATACCCCTTCATCAAAATACCATGCAGTTTATGCTAATCTCTAACCCTGTGATGTGACTTGACAGTAATGTTGTCATTGTTGACCTGGATAGGCTACACATAAATGTACACACTGGAGACGCGGTAAATATGTGATTAAGGCAACTATCATGAATAATTGAATATGACCGTACTTTTACATTGTGTTTGTCATTTTTGTGCTGTAATTTATTTGTAATTTGTATAAGGGAGATCAACAGTATGATCAACAGTATAATGCTTGAAAAACTTTATGAGTTGTCACTGCCAAATTGTGATGCGGCCTATGAAATGTCCACCCTGGGCTACACTAAATATCTTATTGCATAATGGTGTATAATAAAAATAATCTAGGTACTCGGCTAGGAACTCAGTTCTTACTGTTTGTTTTCTTCAATTGCAATGTGCGTCCTGGCATTTTTCTGCTTAACCTCTAACGGCTCCTGCATACTTCAAGAGCACAAAACAACACAGCACGTCTATGTGCTTCTGTGATATCGTTGGGGATTGTTTTTATAATGATTTCTGTTAGTTTGCTGTGATTTAATGCTTATTTCGATATTATATGATGTGACTAGATTTATTTTGTAGTCACTTCAGTGTTATCTCCGTAATCTTGGCTCACATCCACCAATCAGTGAGTCCCTGTGGCGATTTCGGAATACTGTTAGTGTGCAGTGATGTCCCAAAAATGTACATTAAACTATACATGCACTGCTAATAATAATAATAAAAGACACACAGCCATGCCGACAACATGCTGATAGCACGACCCCACACCTCCCATCCCCATTCCTCACTTGCTCGGGGAGCACGTCCTTCGACCAGTGCCGATTGTTGAAAAAAGTTTGACACGGTCCAAATTAATCGGCTGATCGTTCGTTGGATTTAATGCCTGTCCAAAAAATTGCAGAAACCTTTTTTGTTTACTGTTCTTTTCTAAACGTGCACATGTTCCCACCCCTGTTCTAAAGCCACAGATCATATTATCATCAATTTAAAATTCTAGCTAGTTTGTTAGTGCATATTTATAGAAAATACAGATACAATGTATGCATTTTAATTATTTTGGAATTAGTAAGATGAATTATTGAAGAGTCTAAGCAATCCTTAGCTAAACAAAATGTAATCAGCTTGGGCTTTAGTCCATGCTTTCTTTGTGTTTTAAGCACATCAACATACTGCAACATTGTGACATGATACAATGTTTCTCATAAAAATAAATATACCATTTATTATCATATTATGAACCGGCCCTAAATAAAATACGAGCGAGTTGTATTGATGTGAATAATTTGGTTGAATACATCCAAACTTCACCTTATCAGTTATACTTTCATCCTCTAAGCATATCCTTCGTTTCTCAGATTTCCTCTCTGAATATTTTCTGCTTCTCTCGGCCAAAATAAAGCCAAATGGCTCATGGGATAGAAATTTATTGATACCTGCTTGTAGAAGCGTTTAACGTTTTTTTGTTTTTTTTTAAGCATTTATCACAGCTGCATTTTTAGTGTCGTCTTCAATCCATCTTAGCAGGGACAGGCCAGGATCTTGATGAGTAAACCAGCCAGAAACGGAGGGAGAGAGGAAGTGTGATAGTCACACAGGCCTCCCTGCTCCCCAGCCCTGCATGTGGTTCCCAACCAGTCAACAAACTGTGGAAGATTTAGTCAGATGTTACAGACTGTGGTCAGGGATGTAACCATCTGACCGCCAGTGGTGGCAGATCTGCAGTAGTGGTTGCAGAAAACCAGCAGAGAGCTCAACAGGGTAAAAGTAAAGATGTGAGCGGGTGGATATTGATGGACATGTTGTTGTATATGCAGTCAATATGGTAATTGGATAACCAGGTAAGTGGAGATGGCACATAGGTTGCAGGGATGATGAGTTGTTCTGTCAGGGCCTGCCTTTTAAGGCTCGTGTGTGTTTGTGGTTGTTTGTGTGTGTGTGTGTGTGTGTGTGTAGTTGGGACTGCAGAGGAAGGGCAATATGATCCTTGTAGGATTCAGGGGCCCACACACAAGGTCCTGGAGAGATCTA
>OMNV01027439.1:62779-76119 GCA_900303265.1 Brotula barbata | reverse complement strand
ACAAATAAACACACACACACACACACACACACACACACACACACACACACACACACACACACACTCATTGTCCCAGCTTGTAGTACATTGCACTCAGTGGAATGAAAAAAGCTTATGTTTCCCCCTGCTGGGGTGTTGCCTGGAAGTGCAGCCTGTAATGAGTTGGTGCAGACTTCACATCAAGGTATTTTTTTTTGCTGTATGCCTTTGGCAAAACTGGAAACATGTGGCTGATATTTCCCTCTATAAATTCAACTGATGCAGCCGTCTCTGACTTCAGTGTGTGACGATCCAGATTTTCTGACTTTCAGAGTTGTGTATTTGTATGGTTTGTCATCATTCACCTGCTAGAAATCCAGTGTCCTGTCATCACACCAGACGTTCATGGATTTTATTTATCACTATTAAGGCAAATATGATCCAGTGTGACCACTGTAACTCTGAACTGTGTCCCTTTGAAAGTCTGTTTTAAGGATTTTTCCAGTGTGACATGTAGGTGTTTTGACTTTGCATACTTTTTCTTGTCAAAAAAATGTCTTTGCATCTTGTCTTGATTGGATGATTCACATGAGAGAGCATAGGGGGAAATGTGAGTGAGAAAGCGAGAGAGGCAGAAAGAGAGTTATGAAACATTCATTGTCAACAACTGAGCCTCCAGTATGGAATCATTTGCATACATATTTCAATGTCCAGCATATTAAATATTCAAAAGCGGCCAATTTGTAGCAAGAGGATGGGATTGTGTAGCTTTTACAGAGGTGATGTGTCCATATTTCTTCGTTGTTAATCTCACAAATGGATGTTTTCTCTCTTTTCCTGCTTCAGTGGGTGAAGGCAGGAACCTGATTCCCATGGACCCCAACGGCCTGTCTGATCCATACGTCAAGCTCAAGCTCACACCAGACCCAAAAAATGAGACCAAGCAGAAGACCAAAACCATCCGTTCCAACCTGAACCCCACCTGGAACGAGACCTTTAATTTGTGAGTACAGTAAATAACCCCCATTTTGCTATTTCGTTTAAATTTAAGTTCTAAAAACAGATGTTACTATGTCAATTAGGATTCAAGATGTTGTGATTGGAGTGTCAACTGAAAAACCCTTCATGATTAACCTTTGTTCCGTCTGTGTTGCACAGCAAACTGAAGCCAACAGATAAAGACCGCAGGCTGTCCGTGGAGGTGTGGGACTGGGACCGGACCACCAGGAATGACTTCATGGGAGCCCTTTCCTTCGGCGTGTCGGAGCTCATGAAGTCTGCTGTCTGTGGCTGGTAATGTCGACAGACGTAGATCGCGACACTTTCTCGCCATAAAGTACTTAAATGTATTCATCGTGTCTCATGAAGAGCGACATTCGTTCAAATTATCATTACTATCATTAAATTATTATTACACTTCTTTTTCTTTTGTTCCACTTACAAAAAAATGGCCATTATTTTTTTATTTACTGTCATCATGAAATACTTAGCTTGTTTGTTTGAAATATCCTGCCTCGGTAACACATTAGTAACCACTCTTAAGCAAGAGCATGAGTTATTCTTGCCAAAAATAAACAACAAAAGCCTTGTTTTGACATCTAAAGAACAATAGGAAAGTGATAAGATCATTTGTCTGTGTAAGTTATCTTCCCCCCACTCACATTGTCACGGTATCACCACTTGAATTCCAGTAGTTAACCAATAGTTGTATGCAGGACATGTACATTATTGCCTCAATATGGCACACGAGAAGGCGGGACCTAAAGAGTGTCCAAGCGTCAAAATAATTCAAATGTACACACGGAATGTATAAAGCCAACAAGACATAAAAACCAAATTCTGGATATTTTAGGCAAATAACAGGACATCAGCCTACATTATAGAGAACAGGCAAGTTCATAATAAAGTGTATCTCCAAATGATGCGTACAGGCATCTACCTGCACAGTGTACAAAAAGAGGTTGGAAGTGAGTGAAGTTTAAGAAGAGAAAACCTCATAAACTGACCGAGATGCAGGACTCCCAAAGGTTGATGCCCAACAGCAAAATGCACTCACTGCAGTAATTAGAAACTGGAAAACATCTGTTGTTGGAATGTAGACATTACTTTGATGAATGATGATAAAAAACCATTTTGGAGCGTTAGATAGTCTAAATAAAACAGGATGAACTGAGGGAACTGATTTGTGCCAGACCTCCGATCTTCTCATCCAGCCGGTAGGTAGTGGTAATGCACCAATAAACCTGTTTGCACTCAGCATTTAACAAGAAGTAGAAGTACTTGTAGTTATAGGTGTAGTAGTAGTAGTAGTAGTAGTAGTAATAGTAATAGTGTCTCTCTCTATGGCCTGGTGGGTGTAATTCAGTGTAGTAGAAGAAGGGATGGTAACATCTTTCTCTCTCTTTCCCTCCATCTTCTCTCTTTCTTTTTGCAGGTATAAGCTGTTGTGCCAGGAGGAGGGGGAGTATTACAATGTTCCCATCTCAGAGGAGGATGATGGGAATGAGGAGCTACGACAGAAATTTGAGGTGAGGATTGGGTTGAAATCGTCACTTTTGTCCCTTACTGCCTGTCTGTCTGCCTGTCTGTCTGTCCGCAGGGTTATTAATATTTGAAATGATGAAGTTGTCTTCTCTACAGTTTAGCTTTTTAATAACTATCACTGTGTGTTTGCGGTATTTTATGTTTGTTCCTCTTTTGGGAAAAGTATTGCTGTTTGTGTTGTGTTTGTATAAAAAGTGTGCAGGTGCTTACATTTCTGCGTGTAAACTCGAGATGGCGTTGTTGATGCTGTAGTTTATTGGTACTTTTGTGCGAGTAGGTATAAGTCATCCAAAACCACACTGATACTGATATTTTGACATCTGTCTTGGGCTGCATTTACCGCATGTGCAGCATAAATCTGATGTGTATCAGATATCAATATTCCAGCGCAGCCATCATCTAAAATTGATCTTCACAAAATGTGACACCCATCTGCTTTGCCTGCATGTCAATTCGCTGTGAGCTGAAGTAGCAGCAATCATTCCTGCGCAAGTCCAAGCTGCAACAACAAGCGGACCTTGTGGACCTTGAAAGATGCCCCAAAAAGCAAATTCCTGTGTGATTATTTTCATATTTATTTTATCTAAAAGGTTTCTACAGTCATGAATATCCATGAAAATTAATGGATTTTTTTTTTTCAATTTCAAGGACTACAAATGTTTTGGAAGACGAAAAATATCCCAAACGTCTAGGAAACCCATGAAAAATTTAAATCATGAGCCTGAAGTTAACGCCTTAAACCCGGGTAAAAGAATTTGTAATTGAGTAAAGTTAATAATTAATTAATTATTCAGTCAGTATTCCCTGATATATCTTTGATGGAACTTTGGACCATTTTTCTACAATTACAAATTCACATTTGAAAAGATGATCGGAGTTTAAAAGCTTTAAACCATAACCTTAGAAGAGGAAAACCATTTAAATACTTTCTGATCTTGAAATCTGCTCTCCTATTATCGAAGGAAACCAACCAGTGACGGTTGCTACGAGACATTACAATATATTCTTCCAGTTTCTATTTCTTCATCATTACACGTGTATGTGCCTGCTGTTAAACTGCGGTCATTGGCCGATCGAACAATACTCAGTTCCTTCCATGAAGACAACAGATGTGACAATGGATGAAGCAACGTCTGGTCTGGGTTTGTCACACTCTTGCAGCATCTTCTCCTAAACTTCTACGGATTGTTCCACTCTTTGCTTGTTGCTGGCCGTTTTTGTGAAAATGATACTCGCTGTCTTTAGCTGCAAAGCTGACCTCTCTATTTCACCATCATACCTCCTCGGACTAATGTGTTCTTTACTCCGGAGAATTCACTCCCACAGCAAACATCTCTGCTCTGGGCATTCACAGATTTTCCTTCTGTACATGAAATCTGTCAGCAGCATTTTCCACTTGAAAAGGATTCCAGTCCACGCCCACAGTAGCTCCCTTTTGAAAGTGATGAATCTTTGAAGAGATGATGAAGCCTCTGATGTCTCCATGTAATTTTCTGTCCTAAATGCATGGGGTTTTTTGATACTCAATCTAAGTCTTTGTAGAAGAGATGCCTTCAGTCAGCTGTGACCCGGGAATCATTTGTTCTGTTTTAAAAAGTTTGTAATGACAGGTTTGCCATCTGATATCAAATCTTTGATGCTCCGTGTGTCAAAAGTACACTCAACTCAGGTGGGCGATTCTTAGTATTCTAAGCTGTTGAAAAAGAGAAAGAAGAAGAAATTTTCCATACCCAAACCTTTGGTAAGGGTTCAAAATGAGACTACCAGACTTAGATTTCAACTTTGCAAACTTTTGGGCATGTTGAGAAAAGAATGCATCAGTTTTGATAAAGTCTAGTTAGTTTAGTTTTCTTTCTTTTGTTGATAGAGCAAAAGGCTCTGGTCTGGGACAAATTTAAGGATTTGGAGGCCTTGGGCATACCAGTAAATAGTCCTTCCATTCCCTTGTTTTCCCAGGTATAAATTCATATTGTACTGAAGGTCAGATCTGTCATATAAAGGTAAACAAAAGGGTTCCATCATCACCCAAATACAATACACAGGATGAGAACATGACGTTGCTCTAAAACGAACAGTGGCAAAGTGAATGTTATGAGTGTTTCACGATACTCTTAAAGGTTAATTGATATCCTAGGGTGAAAACAAGCCTTTTGTGAACATGTCTTCAGGATTGTTCATTAAAATATTTTCAGTAAGTCCACGCTTTAAACACTGGTAAATCAATTAGAAATTTAATGAGCTTTTGATCCAATCAGTGGACCTTTTCACATCAATAACCCATTAATAGAGTAGAGTGCGAAGGTAAGAGGTTAACATAGCCAAACAGGAAACAATCATCAGCTCTCAAATATAATAGCTTTTCTTGAACTCTTTTTTGCTTGAAAGGATGCAACTACTATTGTGCCTGAACATTTGATCTCCTAACCCCCTAACAAACAGAACCCATCTCAGAGAGACAAAGAAAGTCTGATTGAATGTTGGTGCATTTAGCCAATCAAATACCGTGTCTTACTCAATTGAAGACACCTAATTTAGTTCTTCAGGTGTGTGTGTGTGTAGAACAGAGTTTGAAAATAATCTGTGCAGGCATACACGAGGGCCATGATAGAAAGACGTCTCTTTCGAGGGGGTGCATATTAGTCAACGTGATGCTGTGACCTGATTCCTTATCGATCTGTACAAATACGTAATGTCACGACAGACGAGTGTGAATGCCTCAGATACTAAATGAAGGCTCTGTAGGGCTCCCTACTCTACAGAAAGTGTTGATTTCTCTCTTGTTTCTGCGTTTTCCTCTTCATAACACCGCCTGAAGTTCTTTCCAGTTCTTCCCTCAGCTTCCTGCTCCCTCCTCCTGTGTGCTTGGTGGGACTCCACTGTAGAAATGCCTCTTCCTTTTGTGTCTTGTCATATTTAATCCTCTCTTCCTCTCTTCCCCTCATGCCCTTGCTGTCAGGACTGCCAAAATAACTTTCACCTAAAGGTAGCTCTCCTCTCCTCGACTCCTCTCTCACGGTTACTCCTTCATTCACTCCTCTTCTATCTCCTCACTGATCATTTGTATGTGCTTCCAAGCTTCTGCAAACAGACCAAATTTACTAACAATTTTAGGGGTGTAGGGAAGGGATTAGAGAAACACAAAGACAAGGGAAAAATGATAAATCAATAAATCAATGTCTGCCTGCTTATTTCTGTGAGTTCAGTATTAGTGGGAATTAAATTGTTGACATTTGGTTTGGTTTTACAAGTCCAGGCTTTGGAAACTGTAGGACAAATAAGTTAAAGTTATAAATGGGACAGACAGATGTAACATCATGAACTTATAGAATGTAACAGAGCTCTCTGTGTGGATAAATATCTTGAAAAGTTAAAAGCCTGAATTCTTTCTTTCTTTCTTTCTTTCTTTCTTTCTTTCTTTCTTTTTCTCTTTCTCTCTTTCTTTCTCTCTTTCTGTCATAGAAGGAGGTACTTTAGGGCACTTTAAATAGCAAGATCTCTACTTTTCAAGGGTTTCCTGAGCAAAACAGGATTGTTAGTAAATCTTGACACTGTGACTTTTATTTGTCTCTATGTATCTTTGTCTGCATGCATCTATTTGTGTAGATGATCACAGTGTCTTTCTGCATCATTGTCCAAGTTAAACTAATCCTACAGTATGTGGCAATCAACCCCTCATTTATAATCTTACACTTCATCTATGTACAAGCATCTGATTGTAGCTTTAGTCTGTGTCCTTTGTAATGAAAAAATGCAGTGATGTGCACTGGATAAACATTTTACGCTGGAGATTGTAACGTCACCAATGATGTCCACTAGATGTCAGCATTGCACTGAAATTTACTTGAGATGCGTCTTTTATTTTTATTTAAGGCATCTTTTGTGTGACTCTAGATCACAACTCAATTCACAATTTTACACCTATAGACCAAACAGCAGGTGTGTGTCAAAATTCACTCACTTCTCACTCTTGAAACTATGACCTCATAAGAGTTCACTGAGGACTTCAGAATACTATTGTTTACATTTTTCCACAAATATAGCTGTTTTTAAACTTTCATTTACTTTATGTTTGTAAAAACATGTTTCTATGTACATGCATATTTGTATGTTCATACACACACACAAAAAACATGCTAGTAATGACGAAAAAATGGCCATTACATCCTGATTACTTGAAAACTAACCCATGGTAACTTAAATGTCATTTCTATCTTTAACATCTAAGGAGATCGGGCCCTATATAAGTGATCTGTTTGCGAAGACTGGATTACAGCTGTGCTCTGCACTTTGGGGCGTGGCCAAGTCCCCTTTGCTATTTAAACACTGCGTATTCAGGCAGGGTAGGATTTAGGTTCCTGATTAGTCATGGGCTTGTTTGGGCGGAACATAATTCAAATCAATCAGCCACAGTCTCCTCAAATGGAGATCACTCCTGGAGTTGTGGGGTGTTCCTAAGAGATGAGACGGACGGGCGTTTTCTAATAATAAAACATGATACAAGAACACAGGAACCAACATTGGAAGACAAAGTGAAATTTAACACTGGACTCTGTGTTACTCTGTCCCATTTTTATTTAGTTTGCTGTCATTTCCCATGCCTGCAGATTAATCTGCCTAAATTAAATTCAATAATTATTAATAAACATATTTGTAACCTTTCTAAATAGCCTCTATGTCCCGGTAAATAGAACTTGTTTCTGAAAATGAATTTCTGACCAGCAGATTTCCATCTTTATCCTGTCATGGGACACCCAAGAGTGATTTTGCTTTGTTGATGTTTTGGTTTTTGAAGAAATTCATGAAAATGTCCAATCTTGCAAAGATAACGTCAGTGAAAAAAATATTCCTCGACCTGTGCAGAATCTGGATTCCCCCTCAAAAATCG
This sequence comes from Brotula barbata, assembly GCA_900303265.1. Taxonomy (NCBI): domain Eukaryota; kingdom Metazoa; phylum Chordata; class Actinopteri; order Ophidiiformes; family Ophidiidae; genus Brotula; species Brotula barbata. Next base: position 68,711 of record OMNV01027439.1, on the reverse strand, counting down.
AACCCAATGGTCCCTGGGCTGCCACTCTCAAAACCTCCTGGAAAATCTCTTCTAACTTTTTGATTCATGCCAACACAATTACAATTACAATTACAATTCACATTTAGCAGGCGCTTTTATCCAAAGCAACGTACATATGAGAATTATAACAACACAAGCGAAGATCTATGCAGTAACTACAACAACAATAAGTGCCACAAGGCTCATGTTCCTGTCCAAGGGACCAAGTTCCTTCGAGGCAGTGCTACATGGCAGTGCAAGGAGGCAAGACAAGACAAGACAAAGTGCATATATGTATAAGTGCAGTTTATGTTGTGAGAAGGTATTCCCTAAAGAGCTGGGTCTTTAGCTTTCTCTTAAAGATACCAAACCAAACCAAAAACATCCCATCCCACCTCTTTGCCCAAGCTAACGAGCAAAAATCACAAACTACACCTAAGCCGCAGGTGCACACATTCACTTCCTAATGTGAAACCAGAGTGTGTGTCTGTGTGTATGAGCCAGACATCGTGGATCACCTCTCTCTGTTTGTGTGTTGTTTTGGCTCAGTCGGACTTAATGGCTCACACCTCTGTTCACTGTAAGTGAGTCAACCATTTTGGCTCCTTTCTCCCTGTGGTTTCAGGACCAAGGAGTTGTGGAAGACTCTGATCAGGTGCGTCTGACAGGAAAGAAGTAAGGCTGCTGCTCGCTCGGCTCGGCCAGGCTCTTTTCATTGGCTAAAGCTTCCAGGTGTGCTGTGATCAAGCACGGTCTGCTCTGCTTGGCGTTTCTCTGCTGCTCCTCTGTGTGACGAGCGGACTGTGGCAGATGCAATTAACCAAACTGCTCAGCATTAGTCCAGTCCTTTCAGCTGGCACAGATTAGTGTGAGCTGAAACACACGTGTTAAAATAGGTTCAAAATGAACTGATGGGATAGGAATGTGTGGGAATACCCTTCCCCTTTTTGCTTTTTAAATTTCATTTATTATTCCCCAGTACAACATATCCTTTTGTTCGTAGCTTGATCATCCCTTAAAGAGGAGATTTTATTAATTATTTTTGTTATCTCGTCTGATTTTTAAAGGGCGATATCATCGGTACAGTAGTGTGTGTTGAATCTGAGGTAAATGTTTCTAGAAATGATCCCTAGCTGCTTATAACTAGTCCCTCTCTTCTGTAACATGTTAACATCGTGTTTAACAGCCTGGGTGTGGTGCCACATCAGGCCTGATGAAGCCAGTTACTGAGAGATTTTCACACATTTTTCACACACTTTTTTTTTTATTCATTTTTCAGTATTGTGAACATTTTGTTCCATTTGTACTGAAGATTCGTGGTGGGTAAAGTGTATTACAAGTGTAGCAGAATATAGGTTTGCTGGTGGGGTTCAGCATGAGTTTGGAGCTGTTTTGCCTTGGCTGAATGGGGCTACATGGCATCGTGGGTTGCAAGAGACAGAAGATATGGAAAGTTACTTTTCTTTTCAGTTTAGCCAAATGCTAAACTGTGCGAATGTGTTTTGATGTCATGCATTGTCGGTTTATAAGGGCTTTCTTGGAGCATCTTGCCTTTCTGCAAAACTGAGCATGTTGTCGGCATGATGAAGACTCCTGGCAGCTTTTATGTAGACATAGGTGGGCGTATGTGGTTCGGAGATGCATGCAGTATTATACTATACTGTATCTCATACAGATATACAGAATAATACAGCGCCTTGCAGCTATGTTAAAAACTTGTTTTCATTTTTTCCTCATCAATCTACGCAGTATCTCATTTTGAGAAAGCAAAATGAAATGTTTGAATTTTTTTTTTGATTATTAAGTTTAAACTTTAAAAAAAAAGAAAAAAACTTGAATAATCACAAGTTTTCAAGCCCTTTGCTGTGATGCTTGAAATTAAGCTCAACCCCACTTACATGTCTGTAAGTAAGTGGTTCATCTGGACTTGAACCCAATCAAACATTTCTCCTGAAAGTAGCTCTTCACCGACTGTCCCCATCCCCCCAGGATGGAGCTTGAGGCGGATCTGCAGAAACTCCCCAAATGCAAGCCAAGTCTGTAGTGTCAAACTCAAGACGACAGTCAGCTGTAAACGCCGCTAAAGGTGCTTCAACAAATTATTTAGCAAAGCAAATATGATATTTCAGTGAATTTTAAATACATATACAATAACATCTTAAATTTAGTTTTGTCTTTTTTATTATGGTTTATTGATTGTATATTTATGAGGAAAAAAAGAATTTCAATCAGGTTAGTCTGAATTCTGTAGCCACCGTAGGTGATGTAAACAATGGTGTAAACAGACGCACCGGTTACAACAACTTACATCTACAGCAGCAATAACACAGGCTGTTTTACAAAACAACCAAATATATTCAATGTCTTTTTTTGTATAAAATGTTATATGTATCAGTCCTAAGTTAAAATATTTATTCTGGATTTTTCCACAGGATCTCGTCATAGATTGGGGATTATGCTTACTGCAAAATAGCTTATCGTCACTGTCTGATCGGATGTATGTCTACCGTTAAACTGTTTTCACATGGCTGTGTCTCAAAAGGTCATTATTATTTATTAATTGGACCACAATTGGACAAATCACACACAAGCTACGTTAAAACTTAACTAAATTGTCAGTGTTTGTCCTTTCATTGTATGAGATGGTATCTGTTTGTATGGAGGCCATGTTTTTCTGTAGCACATGTGCTCAACAATGGAGCTGCAGGTGCATTTCCTTCCATTAAACTTGAGCTTTGCTGTAAAAATCATTGCATTGTGGCTGTGACAATGTAAGGGAACAGTAAGTGTGTGTATGTGTATGTGTGTGTGTGTGCGCACACATAGAAGAAAAGCACCGATAGCTGTCTGTGAGAGCCAAATTCATATGAAGGAGGTTCCAGTTTATTTTGCGTCCAACCTGGTCAAGAAGTTTGATCATTTTCTGTTCATTGTTAGCATTTGGATTTGCATTTCAGTGACAGTTCACATCTAAAGTTAAGTTTCCTTTATCACGGGTCATAAATTTTGGCATGATGAGTTAGGTCATAGAAGTTGCTAGAAGGTCTAGAAAATGCCATACATGTTGGCATTATGTTAGTAAGTAAGTTCAGTTCATAAAATGATTATCTAGTGTGGAATGAAACGGCTTTCATACTGTGAACTTGTGAATTTGTTAACCTTGAACATGTAACTTGAAACTGTAACTTGTAAGAAGACTCTCTTCAGGTGGAGTATAATTGTGCCCATCATTCTGAGGAAGGTTTACTTTCAATGTTTCGTTTGGCCAAACTTGTTCTGGGGAAGAAGTTTGAGTTGCCAATAAAAAAGACATTCACTTGTGGCCCTGGATTTGTGAATATCCTGCTAGATGTTATTTCAAGGATGTCAAGTCTAAAGGAACCTGCAAATGTATGAGTAAGATACAACACAGGGACAAAGTAGAAGTCTCACTATTCAGCAGCCGAAGTGGCTTAAAACAGTTTAGAGAAGATAATTTGCTACAACACCGTCCCTGTGTTATTTTTTGAGTGAACCTCCTACATAAAATATGACATAATGTTGCTTTAATGCTGTGTTTTTAAGGATCAAACAAAGTAAAAGGAGCTGTTAGATCGATGGAAACATTGAATCCACCTCACAGAAACTTCCAAGGATGACTATTGGTTCATTACCATTTACACTTATGTTCATTTATTGATACAGTTTTCAGCCAGACAGCACAGTGCAGCTTTGTTATTGGATGCGTGTATGTGAGTGTGTTACTGGTTGTGCGTTGATGTCTGTCTTGGTTGGTAGTTTGTGTTTCTCATGTCTCTCCATCCCTGTTCGCTGAGTGCAGAAAGCCAAGCTGGGCCCAGGGAAGAAGATGATCACGGAGACAGATGACGGTCACTCCATCCAGCTGCCCTCCAACAGCCTGGACCAGGTCAAACTCAGCGACTTCTCCTTCCTGGCTGTGCTGGGGAAAGGCAGCTTTGGCAAGGTAGGGAAGCACCAAACAAGCCGAGTCACCACGACAGACAAAATACGAAATGTTCACAACATACAGAAGAGTGAAATATTTCCCACTGCACTACTAATACTTCTACTACAACAAACGATAGTAGTAATATAATGAAACTGAAAACACAGCGTAACATTTCAGGATTTAAATTTGAGCTTGTCCCTCCTCTTCCTCGTGCATGGTCAGTCAGTGTTCATATGCTCATATCCCTCAGTTACATTTCACGAGGTCATTACTCAAAGGCAAAGGTTAATATTCATGCTGCAAATCGTCTCTTAATTTGGGGCAAAATATTAGGAAAAGTTGATGTGAGTGATTTATGTATTTACACGTCCATTTGCGACCCAAATAATCTGACCAAAATCAGCACGGACCTCCTCTGTTATCGAGACTAAATCTCAGACTCATCAAGGATGTGTTTGTGTTTATATGATCATATTGTTTCTGAATAATGTTCGCAGTCAGACTACTATGGAATAATTCCTCTGCATGTAAACAAAGTGAAGACAAAATTGATCCCTTTTTTCTCTCTCTCGCTCTCTCCCTCCATCCCCTGTGTGAAGGTCATGCTGGCAGAGATGAAGACCACTGAAAAGCTGTACGCCATAAAGATCCTGAAGAAGGACGTGGTGATCCAGGACGACGACGTGGAATGTACCATGGTGGAGAAGAGGGTCCTGGCCCATCAGGACAAACCGCCCTTCCTCACACAGCTGCACTCGTGCTTCCAGACCGTGGTAGGTCCAACTCATCAGGACACACATTAGGACAAGGCACCACAGGTCAGGTCAGGTCAGGTCAGGTCCAGTTGGTTCATCAAGGGCCTGGAGCTGAACAGTTTAGTCATCAAATGCTGTAGAGAAGAGCATAGGACTCGAGGGACAAACACAATTAAAACAGAAAGGGCAAAGAAAGGTACAGACGGTACATTTTAGAAGGTTATTTATGTGTGTTTATGTGGGTGTGTGTGCCTGTGCGTGCGTTTGTGTGGGTGGTCTGATTCTGGATCACGGCGTGAAAGCACATAATGTACTGTGAGAAAGAAAGATGAATAGATGTGTGTGTGTACATGTACAGTATATCTATATACAGTGTATATAGATAGAGAGAGAGATAGAGAGATAGATAGATAGATAGATAGAGAGAGAGATAGATAGGTACTTAATTCATCCCCAAGGGGAAATTCTTTTGTCACAGCAGCAAAACAAAAAACAGAATCAACATCAAATTACCTACATTAATATCCTCAATGTGAGAATATAAAAGGACATTATAATACAAAGTATTGGAGTGGGAATATGAAATGTACAGTCTATGTGTTACAGAACAAACATGTGGTATTGAGTTTATATTAACGGTCACATAGACATACAGAGATGATACAGTGATATAGTGATATATATATATATATATATATATATAAATAAAAATAAATAAACATTTATATTTATGCATATCACCGATCACATGTACGAATCACCTACCAAAAAGCAGAAACTCAGACAAATGGAAGCCCTGCTGTCCGTATGAGCTTGTTGCTCTGTGTGAGGGTTGATTTTTGTTTTGTTGGACTGTCAGACACAGCTGGAAGACGGTCAGGACAAATGTGTCACGCTGAGTAAAGGAGCAGTATAATTTGACAAAGAGAATATTTCCTGACAGGCGTCCATGTTGAGTGTTATTTTCTTTTCACCGTGAAGTGCTTGGCTGTGGCTTTTCAGGTCACCCTGTCACGAGAAGTGTTGCAGGAGAGGTGGAACGGTTCGGACAGCAGGGTCGGAGGAGGCTTCACCACTCAGCTGTGTCACTCTTTACAACCACAGAATGTTTTGTCTCATGCCGCAGCTCCATTTTTTTGTAGTTTGGCATCCAAAATAATGACGTTGCATGTTTTCCTCCCTCTGGTTCTCCTCCTCCTCCTCCTCCTCCTCCTCCTCCTCACTTGGT